>CABIKL010000471.1:0-22277 GCA_902196195.1 Aptinothrips rufus
GAAGTTGCGCCCCCCCCCCCCCGCCCCCAACCATCTCGAACACACATACTCGCACCCCTCCTATCAGCAGCATCTCACTGCCGCCCCGGCGGGGAGCGGGGAGGGGGGCTGTCTCAAGCCAGTGACACTTAAAACAGTCGCGGTTATTTACTGGCGGGCGTTGCGGGCGCGGAAGCTTCGGTCGGCAGGTCGTTCGCGTCGCGACGTCATGACGACGTCAGGACGACGTCAGCTTGTCGACGCCGAGGCCAGGCCGTGTCGAGCCGGACTAGTGCGGATACATTCCCCAGCGGCCAGGCGATGACGGAGAGCCACACCTCTATACGCTTTTAAAATTTAACAGTGTGGGCGAGAAATACTTGAGATTCGAACCCGACACTTTCCCCTCGTGCTCTTGTTATACAAGTCCCTAGTCAAAACATGCCACTAAAATCGAGCGAAACTAAATATTGCGCTTTCTTTTTGCAGTGGAAAGAAGAATCTTCTAATTCAGCTGCCCGGTTGCCAGTCCGGCAGGTGTGTCTAGTAAGTCAAGGGGCTCTTGGCTCGCGACTAGCCCGCAATAGATCACCACCACGATCCCTCACACGTCCACGATTAATCTCGCGAGTGGGCGCTGCGCGGGGCACCGCATCACTGATCCCCGCACGCTATTTGCAACCTACTCCTCGCATTCCCAGCATCCTGTGCGCGGCCCAGTTAAAAGCGACTCGGTGACCGCACAGCCTTACTCCTCCTAGAGCCATCCCTCATTGCAGAGGAAGGAAGGGCGGTTCACTTGAGTGATCTCAGTGCAGTCACCCACGGCCAATAGAAACTCGTCAAGTGGGGTGCCGCGGCGTTTGAAGTGCAACTGAGCGTGCCAGACTTGGTGAGTCGCACATCCTGCTAGCAGCACCATGCTCACGGAGCATTCACCCGGCATGTAGAAAACTTAAAACATCTGTTCATACTCGTCGTAGTTTAGGGCCTTTTTTCCGGAGAGGTATAGACTAACATGAGAAAACTCAATTTACAAAAACTATACTTATATATATTCCAGCAAGAAGACAAACTATCAAAGACGATCAAAGATCAATCTGCATGATCTAAAAATGTCATTGTTGGAATACGCGTTTCTACTTTCATTGCAGAAAAATGATCTCCAACCAAAACGAGAGAGAAGGGACATTCAATCCTTTGCAGGGAGTCTGTGAGCGGCGCTCGATTCTTTTCGAGGTGACTGTACCCACCTGGAGCTGGGACTCGAGGTCGTTCTTCTGGGCCTGCAGCTTGGCGGACTTCTCCTGGAACTCGGAGAGGTTGCCCTTCTCGCCCTCCAGGGACTTGAGCAGGGCCTGCTTCTCGGCGGCCATCTTGGCGTTGAGGACCTCGAGCTCCTTGCGGAGCTTCTCCTCGCGCTCGAAGTTCTCCTGGGCCTTGGCGGCCTTGTCTTGCAGGGCCTGCAACAGGTGCTCGTTCATTTGCATGCGCTCCAGGCGCGCCGCCACGCTGGGCGAGCGCTCCAGGTGCTCGATCAGGGTGTCGGGGAGGTCGTCGGCCATGGCGGGGCGGGGCGTGGCGGGGCGGGGCGGGGTGGAGAGCGCGGTTAGCTCTGGTCGGTTCGGCTCGGTCGGTCGGCGTCAAGTGACTGGCCAATGCAGACACGCTAGGTGAGCCATCTCCACGATTCCACCAAAAATACACGAGGGGTTGGAGGGGAGGGTGACGAGTGCACGTCGAGCGGGGGGTGGCGGGGCGTGGCGGGGCGGGGCGTGGCATGCCAACCCATCCGTGGGAGGCCGCCGATGACGGAGGGGACGGCTATCGCACTTGTCAGCGAAGTGTGTCCGCTGGGCGCTGCTACGCGATGTTGCACCGGTCAGAAATAGCCTCGCGACAGCCGATCAGGTATGTAGTGGGCGGGGCAGCTGCAGGTAGCGCGCTGACGTGGACGACTAAGTTTGGACGCGGCGATGTCACGGATGGACGAGGCCATGTAGCGGCAGTCATAGCAGACGACGTTCAGGGGTCGAAAAGGGTCGGGAAAGATGAGACCGAGGCCGGGTTACAATGGGATAAGTACAGCCCACGTAACAGAGATTCGTCATGTGACGTCAAAATGACGTCATGTGACGTCAAAATGACGTCCTGTGACGTCAAGATGACGTCAGAGCGATGTTATTTTGACGTCATATGACGTCAAAGTGACGTTACTATGACGATTCTCTGTTACTAGGGAGAGAGAAAGAGGCTCGAAAACTAGATACCGGAGTGATTAGAGTGAGAACAAGATGACAGTAAACAACTGCAATGACGGAGGGATGGAAAAAGATCGAGCGGGCAGTGGACGGAAAGTCAATGGGGGAGGAGTGGTGACGATCTTACAAGGACTTGAGGTCAACTTACAGCGATCTCGTCCTCGATACGGGTGACGTTGAGGAGGGGCTTGACCTTGGTCCACAACTTCCACCAGGGCCAGGTGCGCAGCTGCAGGAACTTGCGCAAGTTGCGCTGCACGACCTGCAAGGCGATCCTGTGGGCAGCGAGGGAGTCGGAGTGAAACCGAGTGCAGCGCAAGAAACACTGGACCAAATGTAACGTTACAGATTTTCACGATCGGTTTGTTTTTGGATATTACAATAATCTTCGTACCAAACGTACGGTAGTTTACAATGTGTACAGTTGACGCAAACGCATTTATAATGTCTGATAATGTTTGTTCATACTTAAGTAATAAATCAAACTAGAATTAGTAACAATTTTTGTACACTTTTGTGATCAAGTAGGACAAATTTTTTACTGATTCTAGAAATGTTTTGAAACTTGACCAAGGCTGAATAAAAGAGTTCTCAGGCATTTGGAGAGTGCAGTCAGGTAACACACCTCTGGTCCTGGAGCTTCTTGAAGCCCTTCCTGGACAGGTAACCCCGGATGTAGGCCTGGAGCCAGGAGATGATCTTGCCGAGACGGTCGTCACGCAGCTCCTCCATCTGACCCAGGACACCGGCGCGGAAGAACACCTAGGAGCCGAGCATGCGGAGGTCAGAAGACGATGCGGAGCGACAAGAGCCGTAAGGGGCTGTCCATAAATTACGTAAGACTCTTAGGGGGCGAGGGCGAGGGGGTACGAGCCTGAGGTTAGGTTATTTGCCTCACGAAAGGGGCCCAATTCGGTCATACGTAATTTATGGACGACCCCTAAGAAATTGACTATACATATAAGCCAGTGCGACATCAGTTGCTTCTCAACACTCAAATAAAGCGGCAACAAGACAAGGACACACGACGCACTGTGGTGAAATTGATGCAGCAGCTCAAGACTTAGTGATGAAGGTTAGGACAGGTATGTGGTTTAAACGCGTTGGTCCAGCATTGGAAAAGCAAAAGTACAGCGTTTCTATGCTGTTCAAGAGCATATTTTCAGTACTTCACAGAAGTAAAGTTACTATGCTTTAGTTTTTCCAGTGAGCTGAAGCGAAGAAGTTGAAGTTTGCACAGAAAAGAGCTAAAGAGTTAGAAAGCGTGTCGAACGTTTCGTTACTCACTATCCAACGATACAAGGATCAAAAGATGAGGGAACTACTCAAAACTACAACAGGTGATTTCAAATTTTGCTCAGGAGGACACTGAGGTACGTTCAAGGGAATTCGTCACACTGCTACAGGACAACGGCGTGCGGTTTCTAATGCAGACTGCAAGTTACTCACACGAATGAAAATTAACTTGAGCTGAAGGGTCGACAAAGGTGTAAGTCTACAATACAAGGTAACGGCTAGCCGGGGCTACTCAACCAATCTCACCGATCAGCAAACTACAAAATAGTCCAACAAAATACTTCCAAGAGCTACAGTGATACTTCAACGGTTACAATATTACAATTCAAATGATACGGTAACTGCAAACTTTACGAGTCTCTCAACAGTAAAGCTGAACAAGAAAGTCTACATCGCGTCAAAACCGAACCATTCGGCCCTTATCGGTACCTTGGTGGAACCCAGGCGGTACTGTTCCGGATCGATACCGGTGGAATCCATAATAACCTGCGCGGCCTCCTTCACATTCATCGTGGGTTTGAGGAGAATATTGCACAGGATTTTGTATCTGGGAATGAGCAACGTGGTCGTTATTTGAGCACAAGGACGCGACACAACACTCCGGCTGCACCGCTGTCCGGTAGGGAGCAAGTCTCGGCCACGTGATGCAAACAAAACACATTCAGGAAGGAGAAAGAACACACACCACGGCAGGGGTTACAAACAACAAGAACAATCATCCACAGTTTCACTACTCGGAAAATCCTCCGCAAACCACCGCAGCATAAAAATAATCTGCTGACGCAAGTATTTGAACCCAAAACTTTGAACTTGAAATACTGACAGTCACAGACTAATTTTTGAATACTAGTGTGTTTTCAAAACTCTCAAGACAGCGCGAAAGTTTGCATTAGAAGTTCCGAGTAGCAGCGTTAGCACGAGACGGAGACGATCATGAGAGGCCGCTACATGCCTTGGTGTGACCCAAACGGTATGACTCCTCATCCAGGGCGGTCGTCTTCAAGATAATCTCAGCGCATTTCTTGGGGTCGTCGACCTTGGCGATCGCCTGAGGCGCGAGGATCTTGTACCTAGCGGGGCAAGGGCGGGACGCAAGAGGTGAAAAACAAAATCAGGACGACATGCACAGGGTAAGCCACCTTCCACGTGACGTTACTCCAAGGAGGGTGGGGCAACAGTCGAGCAGACGAGAGAACGAGCCATTCCCAATGGACGCCCCCGCAGCAAGACTGAAGACAACGAGCTCTACAGGAAGGGAACACAATGAACGCAACGCCTGCTGGAAAGAACGAGAGGCGAGCCATTCCCAATGGTTGTCTCTGACGATCTCACGGGGTACGCCGCGGGGCTGTCCATAAATTAGATGGAACTGAGAGCGTGGACGTGAGGTATCTGTGACATCCAAGTTCTATCTTACTGACACGGTAAAACACGATCCCTTGAAATACAAGCCTCCTTATGGGCTTTTAAGCATAGCCACAGTCTTTGAAATCTGCCTATCCTTGAATTTCAAGGTATCATCTTACCGTGGAACGTGCGTAGCGTTATGGCAGAATGTCGATGCAACGGAAATATTTCGGACGGAAGTCGTGCAGTTTAATTTATGGACATCCCCCGGGTGCATGCTCATGAAGGAGACGGGCCATTCCCAATGGAGGTCTCGGCATGCCTGATAGAACACACGGCGCGGGCACCGAGCGCGACTCGTGGCGACTCGGCACCCGCTGCGCCGCTGCGCCCCAGCCCGTGAGAAATAGAGGGTACATTCGATGTCGATTCGACGCCGTTTCGACGAAACTCGCGACGATTCGACGTCGAGACAATGTCGATTCGGTCTCCATTTCTCAGTGGGCGCGTGCCCCGGGCGGGGCGGGGCGGGGCGGGGCGGGGGTAACCTCTCGAGACAGTGGGACATGCCTTGGTGTGACCGATGCGGTAGCTGTCAGGGTCCAGGCCGACCTCCAACAGACACTTTTCAGCGGCGTTCTTCGGATCAGCCTCCTTCTGCATGATTTTGGGGGCTAGGATCATGTAACTTCACATGAAGAGGGGGAAAACAAAACTATTAGCTTCAAGTTTCTCAAACCATCTGGAAAGAACAGCAACTTCACGGTCGAGTTCGACAATGTCCATCAAGGATACAAGTATACTTGTTCACTGCGCGGGCGCTGGAATCGTAATCCGGATTGATATGCTAACTGAAGGCTTGCGAAGGTTCCAACACGCAGCCTCACTAAATATCAAGAGAAAATTTATGGGAGTGGAGGTCTAGCGCACGAAAATCTTGGGGTGGGTGTAGGGCAGACAAAATGGAAATAAATATTTCTTGCCAAGTTGTATTATCCACCCTAGGGACGGTAAACGCTTGGAAGTAAGACAAAGGATTGACTTTGATTCAAAAAATAATTTTCGTCGTACCAATTTCTTTTTTAAGCATGGTAGGGAAAGTTGTTCCCAAATTGAAAAACCCCCATCATACATACCGGAGCTTGAAATCAGGGTACTGCATCCTGTTGGGGAAACCTTTACGGCAAATACGGATGCCTTCAAGCACACCGTTACAGGTGAGCTGGTGCATGACAAGATGGGAGTCGATGACACCTGGAGTGCAAGAGAGACGGAGTGAGCGACGAGCTCGTGAGGAAGAGAGAAAGACCGTAAGAGAAATGTGATAATACCCACCAGGCTGCTTGCACTCGTTGGGGATGATACAACGGACGAAGTGAGGCTGTGTGCTCCTCAAGGTGGTCATGAGGGAGTTCAGCTGTTCCTGTAGTCACGCACAACAAAGGCTTTGTAAGTCAAGGGCCAAGGGGCAAGTCTGCATGAACTGATCATGCAGGGACACCTTAAATTTAAAAGACGATTTCAGACAGAAAACCAAGGAAATTTCACTCGTAAATGAATGGAAAAAGGAATAGGTCATTTAGGAAAATACATCGTTTTACACTTTCTCTCGCCGAAAAACTAGAACGACATGAACTGTGCTTCGTTCCCGGCTAAGCAAAGTACGACGTTTGGAAGCAAACTTAAATTAATTTACAGAATCGAATATTTTTGAATATGTAGCACGGCCTAAATTTGCTTGTCACACCAACTCATTGCAAAATCAAGTTGAAAATTGCCAATGCAATTTAAAAACAGGATGTGTTAGATTTCAACCCAAAACTTAAAAAGGTATGTTAGTAACATAAAATCGATCTATGGGAAATGGACTCCATACATTAAAAATGCGAACAAACACAACGTTTCAAGTAGTCTTTGCCATACAGGTACAGCTTCAGGAGCCATTTCCCTTGATCAGCGCTCCCTGAGACATAAAAAAAGAAAGGAAAGCATCCAAATGAAATTTAATAACAGACATCGTATGTGACCGAAACAACGAATATTGTAAAGGAAGCACTGATTCAACTTTTCTTAGCTAGTCTAACACAGAGAAAAAGGATAGGAAAAAATGAAAAAAAGAGAGAAAAAGACTATATAGTAAGAACGCAGGTGGCCTTCACTTGGTCACGTCCTACCATAACGCCTGCTCTCCAGCTAATAAACAGCTGATGGTGAAGTATGCAGCGAAAATAATCACACTAAAATCATCAAAAAATCAAAACAAAAACTGTATCGGATTTTTTTTCCCGGACGATTCTAATAACACTTTTACCCTTCGGCTAAGTCCACGCTCAACAACAATCTGCGTTATTTCGTCAAACAAAAAAAAGTAAAGAAAAAAAGAAAGAACCCGTGGCTGACCACCAGTCTGATGGTTGACGTGAACGGAAACAACAATATCGATCGTCCAATTTTGGCTCGTTAACAGGCATGCAAAATGCACGAAAGGTGTGAGGGAGTGTGCTACACCCTGTATCATAAGGGTGCATGGGAGACCGCGAAGGGGAGGGGCAACACCCGTCGCTACTATAAAGTGCCCCAAAAGTACAAGGGTGAAGCGTGACGAAGCTCCCCCTCGCAGGTCTCTTAGGTCAGAGGTCAAACTGTTTGGTGCCATGCCGCGATGCTGTGAAACCTAGCGTTCTCATGCCCCGCACCTTGTACGACGAAGACACGGTAGCGAAACCACCACCCTTCTTGCCTCGGCCACCTATATGGAGGGACATAAGTAAAGCAGACAACTTAAGTTTACTCCTCACACCGACACTTACCCCGACGCGTGGTGCGGCCGCGAGCTGGAATCCACCCAGAACAAGCCATAGTTCTGAGAGAGAAACCAGATCACGGAGACGCCCACGGCTATTCCATCTACCTGGTGAGTGGGAAGGAGTATAAGGAAGTAGGGAAAGATGAAGAGAGACAGAGTGAGAGAGAACAAAAGCGAGGAAGGACAGAAGACGGCACAAGATGTGGTGCAAGTCACGAGACACCACATGAGGGATTACCTTGTAGAGGGACGAGACCGTCATGAAGCCGGACCCCTTCTGCCTCTTGCCACCTGTTGTCGCAAAGGATCCGGTCATCAAACAACACCACAAGGACATGGACACTCGCTGCGAGGGGCTCCCCATGACCTCACTTCACCACCCTTGTTACTTGAGCCGTTCTGGTGAGATATGGTCGTTTAACAATACTGCTCATATAGCTGTCTTTATTCATTGATCAGCGGATTGGTACGGTCATGTGGCCTTACAAAGGTCAACCCAGTGAGAAACGTGGCATCTAAACGACGTCGAATAGATATCACTTCGACGTTTCGTTATGAAGTCGAAACAAAAGCATCATTTCTCACTGGGAATGGAGTGAATACCATCGCAAAGGAAAATGAACTTCAAGTTTGCGAACCATAATCTCCACCAGCAGTCTCGTAACATTAGAGCACTGAGTAAAATCCACGGCTGTCATATATTTAGAGCCACCCTGCGCATGCAAAACTGTGTGTACACCTGACAAGACAAGGGCAACAGGGCAGGGTCAGTTCCCGCGACCTGACACAGAGACATGCCATGCACACAGAGAAAGGAAGAGAGAAATCAAGGAGCAGAGGGCCAAAAACAGTCGACAACAAATTGGGAGACGCGGGCACACCGTGCGGACGAATGACTCGAAATGTAGAGCATGCTTGGATATAGTAGGTTAGCAAAAAGATAGATATCTAAAAAAGGAACTTACTAGTCAAAAGTTACAGAAAACAAATATTAGCATATAGTTTGGGGTCATTGTTGACAAAATCCGAGATTAGGAACAATGCTTCTTTTCGTGGCATGTTTTCTGTCCATGACTGTTAATTGAACAATTTGGATAAGAACAAATGCAGGTAGATCCACTTCTTTCCGCCAGGAGCATAGGAGAGGGTAGTAGGAAGAGAGAGATGAAGAGACGGGAAGTGACTGACTCACCAGAAATAAGGCATTAGAATCATAGGTTACAGATCTGACAGTGTTAAACCACAATGATGGAGCATGGCTCAGGGAAGTGAAGAGATTATGGGTTATTCCCGCGCACTACAACATCATAATGTTGGAATAAACAGGACTGATTGTGATCCCATAATTCAAACACATATGAATAAAAGAGTATTTACAATGAAAGAAGTTATGATGAATATGAATATCAAGTCTTTATGAAGCCAATTCTTAATCACTGCGGGGCAATGTTAAAAAGAGGGAACTGAGATTGAGACTGAATACCCTTGTCATCTGAAAAGTACACTACGATCAACTTAAATTAAACGTACTTCAAAGGAGAAAATAATTGAACTAATCTCTTGAAAAGAAAGAACAGGCTACCATTTCTGAGTGGTGAACTGTCATGAACGTACCCTTGCCGCCGGCGTCACCACCACCAGACTGGCCAGGGTGGTCAGCGAAGATCTCAACCACCAGCTTGTTGCTACCCTTCTTGAACTGGTCAACGACAGTGTCGTTCAGAGGGTCCTTGTTCTTCTCGAGCCATCCAGTGATGTTGTAAGACACCTAGCGAGAGGAGGGTGAAATTGAGATTATGGGCTGTAATCAAGTAATAGTAAAAACAGATGAAGATCAGTATCGTCTACTCACAGTGCCGGCATAGTGACCAATGGCGAAGTGGGCAGCCTGCTGACCGGGCTTTGGTGGCTTGGGCTTCTGGAAGTTGGGAGACTTGCCGAGATGGTTGTTCATCAGCTTCTCCTCGAAGGTCTTGTCCGTGGCCTTGGGGAACATAGACTCTTCCTCCAGGATGGAGAGGATACCCATGGGCTGTAATGCGTTCATTATACCATTATATCGAGGAGAACAAACGGAGAGTTTAAGTAATAAATACATTTTCTGTTCCCCATCTTTTAAGTATTATATTACAATATTTACATTAGGGGGATACAGCTTAGTTAACATCATATCTGTGTTGTGAATGTTAAAGAATAAAAGCAGGAACATTAAAAAACGCACAAACAAGCAAGCAAGCTTATGATTGCAAAGAGAGGTGGCGTGCAGGTCACAAAAACTTTTACGGAATTTGGTAGATTTCCGAAGAATGAATGAAGATAAAAGAAAGATGGATGCAGGATCTTAAAACGGCGAGATGACCCCCGAAGAGTGATAGTTGACTCCAAGTGAGAAGTGCAGCCAGAAACTACATCGAAAAGATATCGAAATGACATAAATGTGCGCCTTTCGGTATCTTTTCGGCATCGTTTCCTAAAATTGTTACTCATTAATAATTTACAATTTCATAGGTATCAACGACAACTAAAGTTACTGCAATTTACTATTAGAGCGTCTATATAACTACTCACAAACAAGGCGATATATTATTTACGTATGTGGATACATAATTGAAGCTTCCAGCTCTACTCAAATGTACTTCAGAACTGCACAATGTCCAGCGACTAGGCGGTGAATGAGGTCACTGTACTTTCAAGGGAAAGTTCAGATATACTTTTAAGAATAAATAGAAGGAAACTGGATCATACAAGGCGTTGCGCTAACCACTGGCCGTTTTACCGGTACCTTTTCGATTAAGTCAATGGTGCTTTGAAGATCCAGACCAAAATCAATGAAATCCCACGCCAGGTTCTCTCGGTCATATTCCTCTTGTTCGAGGATAAACGCGATGTGATTGAAATACTGCTGAAGTTTCTCATTTGTAAAATTTATGCAAAACTGTTCGAATCCGTTCCTCTATTCCGTGGCGTGTCCCGAGAAAGAGGTAAAGACAGAAAGAAGAAGAGGACAGAAATTTTACAAGACATATAAATGGCGTTTCATGCGATTATGGAGAATATAAAAGGTGCTGAGCTCAAAAGTGAAAGTAACTCAGCTCGTTACGGAAAACACTCAACAAACAACACTCCGGCGTACTCTGGCCGCTGGATACGACGTTAGTATAACACAACGGAAAACCACGAAGGAACTGTCTCTTTGGCCTCAGAACATTATACTACATTTTTGGAGTGAGTTCTATGCGCTCGCATCTTACCAATTCGGGTTAGTCAGTCATCGATTACCTTGCCGTTATTGTCAACTTATGTACACTGTACAGTTCATCTACAACTAAACATGCGGGCGTTCTGAGGCCAAGGACCGGGCAGTCTACCTTCTCAATCAGTTCAATGCACTGTTGCAGATCCATTCCAAAATCAATGAAGGTCCACTCAATGCCTTCACGCTTGTATTCTTCCTGCTCCAGCACGAACATGTGGTGGTTGAAGAACTGTTGCAGCTTCTCGTTCGTGAAGTTGATACAAAGCTGCTCGAATCCGTTGAACTGGAGTCACACGGGACATAGGCGGTTAGAAGGGCATCAGGATATAGAAAAGAGCTCGAAGCGAACTTTGTCTCATTCGGGACGCTTCAGAGAAGAGAGAAGAAGGTACATTAGAACCATTCGGTTGGGCCAATGAGTTCCCGCATGGCTCAACCATTTGTCCTAATGAAAAGGAGAGGAATCAAACACAAAAAACAGGAGAGGGAGGAGCATTCCAGTGGTCAACATGCTGGATATCTCCTTGCTCAGGTGACTTGCAACTGGGGCTGAAAAGGCAAATGAAAAGCTTGGAAACTTCTGCACCAAGTCGATGAACCCTGTCTAGTTCCGGTCAATATGAGACAAGCAGAAGGAGGGGGAAACACAAAGTATGAGTGCTTCGTCTCCTTTGATGCCAGTGGAGTGCAGGGCAGGGTCACACGTGCATGCGATGTGTTCTGGGTCTGCAAGATGTACGAGGGTGGGGGTCATCGAAGTACCTTCTCGATGAGCTCAATGCAAGCGAGCAAGTCCATTCCGAAATCAATGAACTGCCAGACAATGCCCTCCTTTTTGTACTCTTCTTGCTCCAACACGAACATGTGGTGGTTGAAGAACTGCTGCAGCTTCTCGTTGGTGAAGTTGATGCAAAGCTGCTCGAATCCGTTGTACTAAGAACGTTCGTGAATAGAGAGAGGGCTGTTACTTCCATACTATGTACAAATCAACTTACACACTCAACTATGAGATACGAGGAACTACGATAGTATGCCACTAGAGCTACAAATACGAAGAATGAGAAAGAAATTCATACATTATCAAGAAATTACGTGGAGGGGATTACAATTACAAGTTTGCAAGGAGAAGTCATACAAAGCCTAGATATGCTGCATCAACGGGGAGTGGAGAAATTGGATGGGCCATCTACGCGTGAAATATTGTACGGATACCTTCTCTATGAGATCAATACATGGAGCTAGGTCCATTCCAAAATCAATGAATTTCCAGTCTATTCCCTCAATTTTGTATTCCTCTTGCTCCACAATGAACATATGGTGATTGAAGAATTGCTGAATTCTCTCGTTGGCGAAATTTATGCATAGTTGCTCATATCCATTGTACTAAAAATACATACAATTTGTGACAGTACAGACATAGAAAAAGGCATAAAAAGATCAGGAAACTACAACTTCTGTAAGAAGAATGATAATAAACAGAACACCGTTCACGTCTTATAATACAGAATCACTCTTCGCAAGAAAAATGCTGAAGATACATTTAAAGTCAAGTGTGACTCGACAAATACGTTTCACAAACAAGTTCATTCTGACATTTAACTGAAAGAATATCATTTAAATTCAAATATATTGACAAGATACTCACGTCGAAAATTTCGAAACCAGCAATATCGAGCACACCAATGAAGTGCTGCCTCTTCTGCTTGGTGTCCAAGGTCTCGTTACACCTCTTCACAAGGTACTTGAAGAGACGATCGAACATACCCTTGGACAGGGCACCGACTGAGTAGGAGACCTACGGAAGAATGCAACGCTTTATTCTCCACAATACTTGAAAGATGTTTACATCCATAAATTCACATTACTTAAATACGAACGCACCTGGTTGACGTTTCTGCCCTGGGTCACGAACTCGTTACCGACCTTGATCCTAGGCTTGACAAGGTTCTTGTAGAGGTCATCGCACTCAACACCCAGCAGCTTAGCTACGCGGGCGCCCTCCTGTCGATCACAAAACAAACCAATGTCGATCAGTATCTTCCTTGAATTGCAAGACTTCAATCGCACTTGATGGCGCTGTAGAGACGGGTACTGACCTCAGTGCCGTCAGGCTCAGCCTGCTCCTCCCGACCCCTCTGCTTGAACTTCATGCCACCCATGTGCATGACAGCGGCAGTGATCTTGTAAATGTTGTCCTTGTCCTCTTTGGTGAAGCCCAAAACGTCGAACGCTTCCTGCAATGCGTGCACAAAATAAGAGTTAGATTTAGTCATCTCAGTGATCCTTCCTGACCAAAGTGAGCCAAAATATTTCGACGATCAAATGTCGATTCGACACAGAAAAATTTGTCGATATCGGATGACGAATCGACGTTGATACGTCTCCCAAATCGACGAACTAGCGTCAATTCGACTTAGCAAAAAATTGAGCTGTTGTCGACATCGAGGATATATCGACAAAAACGATTACAAATCGACGTCGAATTGAAAAATCATTTCTGGCGAGTTGGGACGATTTAAAACGATATTTACTTATAATATATGGACTCTCATAAGATAAGAAAACATTCAAGTAGAATGCATGCAGCAAAAGAGAGATCAGCAGAAGACAATATTTACTTTAGTAGACAATCAGTTCTATTTTCACATGAAAAGTTACGTTTTTAAAAAGTTTCTTTTTAAAACTATTTACATTGACCCACCTGCTATGACAAGCACACAAATATGTTCTAAAATTATAATACAATCTAAGAAATCAGGTTATTTGAGCACAATACATTATTACATTAAAAAAATATATCTCTTATGTTACATTTCGTACGGGTGAAATGATTGCCACTTACATCGGTAAGCAGAATTTCCTCGCCATCGTATACATGCAGGATAGCAATCTTACACTGACTGACGTTTACGTACTCTTAAATGTCATTACAGTACCGATACATTTCTTTCAAAATAAAAGAAAGCAAAACACATGTTAGTAAAGCACGTTTGGGTAGCCCAGTCCAGTCATTTCTGTTGCTGGGGTTGGTAACAAAATAAGCCACTGATACTGAAAACAAATCTCACACGACAACACGGGAATCACTCAGAGCACAAAAAGAAAAAAAAAACAGTTTTGGAAGAGAGACACATATAAAAAATAAGTTTTGTGAATGGTGTGTTTGTAAAGGCAGGACGACACAGATCACGAGAGCGATCAAGCCCATGGACATAGGCAGCAGCTGACGCGATATCTCCTCAGCGAACCGAGGGAAGCTCGCCCAAATTCCACTTCGCGTCAGCGCGCGCAGCAAGCGCGGATCAAAATTATTATATATTATTTTTTTGCTGCATCCCTGGTGACAGAGTATATTGGATTGCGCTCTGCCAGGCGGCGCAGAAGCAAGGCTGCAGCCGTCCGCACTTACGTCTGTGATGGTCATTTCCTCGGCATCATCCACGCTGGGAATGGTGGTCTTGCCCTGAGATACGAAGTAGTAATCGGTGATGTTGTTGGAGAGCAGGCAAATTTCTGTGCGTGATAAAGGAAGGTTTGAGTCGAGAGTCCTCAACCGACTTGACGGGGTGGAAAACAGTCGTAGCACCGTGAACATGTTCCACTTGTTCGGCGCCAGATAGGGGGAAGGGAGGCAGGGAGGAGAGTCCGCTCCACCAGCCCCTTGCCTGTGTCTGGTCAGGGGCAGGTGAAACTCTACCGAAGCAACTCTACGGATTTGATGTCCGCATGTGACGTCTGTTTCCGATGGAGCACAAACGAGGCAACACAATCCATTCGAAGTCGAAACGAGTGAACAGGCCGTCCCAGGGCGCTCACACATTCACACACCTCGACGTCCGAGGAACACTACTTCACCTTGCTTGCGCAGAACTGAAAGACAAGGGTTCTCCATCTAATCACACAGTTCTAAAGATACGTATGTTTACGCATGGCTGCCCTCACGCAGGGAGGCGCTAGAAAATAACCAAACCAACACACCCAAATCACACCCCCGGTCGACTCTACTGCTCCTGCTGCTGCCGTAGGGCGGGCCCTCCAGCCCTCGGTCTGCGTGGCCTGGAGGGTGCCCTTCGGCCCTTCGGCTCGTCAGCCGGCACTTACATCCGTCAACAAACACTCCTCGCCGTCATCCACGTTGGGGATGGTGGTCTTGCCCTGAGATACGAAGTAGTAATCGTTGATGTTGTTGGAGAGCAGGCAAATTTCTGAAGGAGGCAAATACAGAAGATGAATTTTTTTTCAAGTCCACGGCTTGTTGACTGAGGTTAGGGTGAACGTGAACACCGGGCTCATGAAGGTACGAACACACAAGGCCTGCGCGGTCGAAGGGCTGCACCTCGGACCCTGGAACGCTCCTCCTGAAGAGGGCCTACCCTAGGAAGTGACGTCACAGGTCAAGTTCAGGATACCCGTGCGGTCAAGTCGATACATACCCTTCAGACCCTTGACGGCTCCGGACATCATCTGGTAGAAGATGTGGTATGACCGCTCCAGCGACTGCTGTGAGATGACTCGCGCCTTCTCCAGCAGGTCTGGTGGAGAAGATCACATTCCAGTTAGACTCGGTCCATTCAGAATGCAGTCGCCGCGTCCAGTTCCAACTTACATGTCTCAATATCGGCACCAGCAAGTTTTCCGGAGGGACCGAAGTGAATACGGATGAATTTACCCTGTTCGGGGCCAAGAGGAAACAATAAGTCAGAATCATGAACTTTACACTACAAACAATTTAGAAAATGAAAATTGGATTGGATTGAAGATACTTACGAAACGTGAGGAGTTGTCGTTACGCACTGTCTTGGCGTTACCGAAGGCTTCAAGAACGGGGTTAGTCTGGACGACCTGGTCCTCCAGAGTTCCCTGTCAAACGAAAAGAGAGAGACATTACAGCCCAATCCAAAAAAAAAAGAAGAAGAGAACAATAATTGAAGTCTCGGCAGAAACGAACCTTCTTCTTATCGGCAGCGGACACCTCCTCCTTCTTACTGGAGGCACCGACCGTGGCGAAGTACGCAATGACTTTCTTCGTGTTCTCAGTCTTACCGGCACCAGACTCGCCGCTGTGGACAAATGACCAACAATATCAGTTCCGGTGTCCGAGTGGCGGTCATTAGCAGGGGACGGTGCGGGACGTGGGTACAGGGCGGAAATACTTACGTAATAAGCATAGACTGGTTCTCGCGGTCTGTGGATAGAGAAAGAGAAAAACAGAGCGGGATGAGTATTTGAGAATGGCAACAAAACCAGGCATGCTCTGCCAGTGAGTGAAACAGCTCAGACTACCTCGTTTAGCCGGCCGGATGCAAACTTCAAACTGTAAAAAAAAAATAACCTGTTTTGGGGAGCCCTTCCCCCAAAACAGGGGTGAAGTTACACCAGTTTCGACATTTTTGGGGCTCGTTTGGAGGATTATGTAGAAATGCGTTTTACAGTGTCCTGATCATTTTGGTATAGCTCTCAAAATGACCCCGAAAATATGCAAAACTGTTGTTACTTCACCCCTGTTTCTGGGGAAGGGCTCCACAAAACAGGTATTTTTGTTTACAGTGACCCGCCTGCCAGCTTGGCTGGGCGGAAGCCTCAAGAGCCCCAGTAAGAAATGCCGACAGAAACAATATCGAAAAAGATATCGAAACGACGTCGATAAGCACCTTTCGATATCCTCTCGACATCTTTTCGATATCAATACCGGCGACTTTTCTCAGTGGGAGCCGCACTAGCAGAGCGCGGCCGCTTCATCTGGCCCACTGCAGATAACTCCAAGAGATAATTTAGAGATGCACTTACTTGTAAGCATGTTAACGTAGGCACCGTCAGAAATGGCGAAAATGTGGGGTGGGACTTCATTACGACGCTTGCCACGGTACAGTTTAGCGCAACGGTTGGTGTACACGGGGAAACGTTTGTAGGGGTTAATGGCGACACAGAACAGGCCGGAGTATGTCTGCAGGACAGAGAAAAGAGATTACACTCGAAACAAGACGGATATTGAAGACAATGACTCTGAGGCAGACGACGTTCAGAAACTCGTTCCTCAGCCACTGCAAATGAAAATTAACTTCCACTACAAATTCCTTTTTAAAAAAAATGAAAAACAGAAGAATATATTTAGGAATAATAGAAGCACAAAAAATCGTTTCCCCTTCGTTGAGCATGCTAAATAAATAGCACAAAAATACATTAAAAAATATCTTATGACTGCACTGAGCGAAGGACTAGTCAATTTGTCCCCGAACAGCAACGTCAAAAGTTTGCACATAGGTTTGAAATCGGAAAGCACAAAACATCCAGAAAGAGCCGAAAAACATCAGACAAAACTATATGCGCTAAAGAGAATCAGAATCGCAAGCTAGAAATTAGAAAAATCGTGCTGAGACCGTATCGATCTCTCGACGTCAAAACCGATGTGCTCGAAATGGCATGCAATATGAGCTGGCGTTGACAAAATCAGAGGCCCCACTACTTGTGGGGTACCCAGTCACAAGGGAGTGCAACCGACCTGATCACGAACCACAACACGTCGACACTGTCCACGTTGATGAACAGTGTCTACGTCTTTGGCACGTCGAATCAATGCAGAAGCCCGGCTCCCTCCTTGATCAGGTGACTAACTCAAATAATGAAGAGCTCAATCACACTGGGCGGGCAGCAAGTAGAGCTGGACCCGCCCCTCATGCACAACACACTGCAAACACTCCATGTCCGTGGCGGTGCGGCGGCGGTCTCCCTCCGCTCCCCGGGACGCAGCGCGCAGAGAGCAGCGAGCGGCAGCGAGTGGAACCAAGGCGGTCGGGCGCTGTTCCGGTCCCACTCGTTGCGGCGAAACAAACGTGCCACACGGTGCCTCCGACAGAGAGCTCAACTTACGTAAATGAGTTTATGGTAATAACGCTGCTTGAGGTTGTACAAGACAGACGCATCGTTAAGATAGGTCAAGTTGGACATATCCTCGGCCTTCTCGTACTTAGGTGGGTTCACCTGGCCGACCTGCTCCTTCTTGAAGTTCTTCTCCTGTTGGTCAGACACAGAGAGGGCGGTGGGATTAGACCGAGCTGACTCCCCAGACACTTACGTATATCAGCTTGATGTAGTATCGCTGTTTCAGGTTGTGAAGCACGGTCGCGTCGTTGAGGTGGGTCATGTCGGCCATGTCCTCCACTCGTTCGAACTTAGGCGGGTTGACCGGGTAGACGTTCTCCTTCTTGTGCACTTTATCCTGCTCGCAGGGCATAGGAAGACATGAACCTGATCTCGCGTAAGGCACTTAAAAGTAACATTTGATTCAAAACTATGAAATTTTTAAAAAAAAGAATAAAACTTTAATTCTGAAAGGAAGATTTTAATTTTTAAGTTAAAAATAAATAAATAAATAAATAGAGAGACCCACACAAATTTGACAAAGACATTGATACGCAACAAACGTTGGCATTCAAAACCTCGTCTTGAATTTGAGTTACTAAATAATATTAACAAATTGAAGTACGAGCAATTGATGCCAAATTGTGAAGCGAAGATTTAAAGTGACCTGATGACGAACTGGCCCGATGTAATTGTCCAGAACACAGTCAGTCTCACTAAAGGCAAGATCCGCCCTCTGACCAATAGATGATGACGGATCAGAGAAACAAGAAAGGTCTATCATGCGCATGCGCCGGAATTTGAACCGCCCAAACCGAGTCAGCAGACTGGCGCGTGTTCGAATACCGATTGATTTTTCTTTTCTTTGGTCCGTAAGAAAACACTGGTCCTGAACGAGTACAGAAAAACCGAAACCCAGAATCTGGGGCAACTCAACCCAGAAACAAAGAATTAAAAAAAAAATTTCGAGGAGATTTTGAGACCTATTCTAAAACGCGTATCGAAGCCTCCTGATCATTTTGCAACAGGTCTCAAAATCAACTCAAAAATATATTTTTTTACCCTTCGTTTCTGGGTTGAGTTGCCCCAGATTCTGGGTTCTGGTTTTTCTGTGAGGTCAGTCCCACAGAGCGATGTACTTGCCTCGCCATTGGGGAGAGACACGGTGACGAGGTCTCCCTTGGTGCCCTTGATCTCTCCCTGCACGAAACCTTCCTGCTCATCTGGAACCCAACAGGCTTTCTTGGCATCGTAGGGCTTGGTCTGGTCAATGCGCTTCTGTTCCAGGGAGACGAAGAGGTACGGGGTTGGGTCGGGGTCGTCCTCCTGCTTTACTGGCTTCGGCATGTTGGCTGATTTTCTGTTGCGCTAGAGAGAGAGAGACACTTGTGGAACAGCCTTGAGCCCTCCTGGAACAAAAGAAAAGGGACAGATTAGTCTTATGCTAATAGAAATTGAAGCAGTCACAGTACAAACACGGCAAGACAGTACGCTCTGTTTTCGTAAAGTATGATCCCCAACGCAACAAATGAAAGCGTTAAATGAGACCTAAGAGCATTCAGAGTTCAATTTTCTAAGAAGAAAAAAGACTAAATGAAGCTTTATTTCATAAGCATGAACCGCCTAAAAACAAAATGATAGGAAAAGTACTACATGGCGAGTGGCCAAGGCCGGGTTCATTCGGCCGAGCACACACCGTATCAAACATGAGCAGCACACCGGGGAGCGGGAAAGAGATCGAACCGAAAACAAAGCAGCAATTGTGAAGGAAAGCAGTCGGCTTGTTATTTTAGTTTACGCAGTGTTTCTGAGGCGGCCGGCCCAGCAAAAGAATTTGGCACTCTCCTCCGATTGCGGACACGCGAGTAACTCGAGGCACGCTGCCAGAAACCATCTAACTCGTCACGATTGTACTCGTGCAGCAACAACTCCCCCAGTGAGATTACAAGCGACTCGACAAAAACAACGTCGCATTCACTATCTTGCCCCAGAACTCTTTGCACTTGTACAAAATAACCATAACTTCACATTAAAAAAATTAGAACTGTTTTTCATTAATTTACAAATACCATCATTTTTAAATTAGCGAAATTTTTACTGATGGAAAGATATGAAATAGAATCACAAGAATATCGCATCAAACAACTAGAGCATTTTGTGAAACTACAATTGCAGTTCGTAAAACCGTTATTAAAATCATAACATATTTAAATACTTATGTAAAATTACAATGCAGAAACCGTAAAAAGAAAAACAAATTCATGAAAGAAAATTTTTCATAGAATTTTACATCATTTAACGAAATATTTTTTTTACAGTGTAGCATAGCCCTACTCTCCCTTCCCTGACGGGATACGTCGAGGCGCCCGAGAATAGAAGGATCCTCACTCAACGGGGTCAAGAAAGAACACAGTGCAACGTGATCTCGTCCAAGCCACATGGACAGCAGAGCGAACAGATGTTCTCAAGTGACCAATCCGCACCGATAAAACAGGGGCCTGAAACTACCGCGGCGCGTCAGTTCGGGCCGAAAGCAGCTCCGACGAAAGAAATTAACATCCTTATATAATTTAGTGAACAAGACGCAAGAAAGAAGGTGGTAGGAATGTACTGGCTTTATATAGAACACGAGAACGAAGAGAAACAACAGGTGCACGGTTAAAAATACACAGTCGTTTTAAGAAGTCCTTCCCGAGAAACGGAAGTCAAGTAACACCTGACCAGTTTCAAAAAAATTTGGGCTCGTTTTGAAAGTCATGTAGAAATGCACTTTATAGAGTGTCCTGATCATTTTGGTATAGCTTTCAAAATGACTGATAAAAATTTCGAAATGGGTGTTACTTCTGCCCTGTTTCTCGAGAAGGGCTCCCAAAACAGGTATATTTTCTTTACAGTGTGCGTTAAAATCTGAGCAACACGCTGCGCTGGTCCGCGGGGCGCGGCCAGGCAGGCCGTGCTGCGAGCCGAGCCGCTACCTCGGCGAGTTTCGTTGGCTTATTTTGGCGGCGTGGCCGGTGACGCGCTATTTCCGTTATGTTTTGGGGTTGAGTTACGTCACTCCGCCCCGAGGCAAGCCGAGCCGAGTCGAGCCGATCCGAGCCGAGCCGAACCGAGCCGAACCGAGCCATCGCGATCCCATAGGCAGCTGCGGGTACAGGCCCAGCCCCGGCTGAGGTGAAGCGCAATTAGAATTGGGGCAGCCCAAGTAGTCCACAAGGTTGAACGCGAGACACTCCCTAATGCTGAAGCCCTCTACACTAAGTGCCCCCAAAGGTTGAAGCTAAGTTAAACAGAGACTACACTTAAATTAAGTCTTCGAGATTACTTTAGAAACGACATGAACCGCTGCCACGCCCCCCTCCAAAAAAAAAATGAAATGAAATGAAAAAGAACACACGTTAAGATTCTCCCCGTTACAGGCTGCATTTAAAAACTCTCGGACAAAATGAATTAAAGTTCAAAATGGTGAATTCCAAAAAAAATAACAACAGCACGCACTAAATCACTGTTCACTAATCTACGTCGTAGCGCAAGTACTGCCGGCACACGCTTCTCATAGTCTCGATTCACAAGACTAGAAATCACTACGAAGCACCACGAGGAGAATAATCTATTTCGCCGGTGCCAGGAAATCCGATGAGCACTCGGCTAACACCGCAAACCAACCAACCAACCAGCACAATTCACTTGGTGAACACTTCTTCCGGTGAAATGAATTGACTCAACACCATAGCACTAGACCACCGTTACACTGCAATCGAACCCTTAGGGCTGCCTCTCCCAACCGGAGGGCCTCAATGCCAAAACAAAATGGCGGATGCCAATCTTAATCCATTCACCATCGTGCCAGACCTAAAGCCATAGTTAAAATGAAGCAAGTATACAAGTCTCTATTTGCAACTTTTGAACCCCGCTCTAACACATGACTCAAATTCAAATTAAATCAAATGTGGGACAGCCGAAATACAAACCAGACTAATAAGAGAAATTAAGTTCAAGCAGAGCTTAGTCCCTCAGTGACCAATCACTAGCCCTGAGTGGACCCCTGACTTGTCAATCATCGATACGCCTACTCCCCGATAGCAATCGAGCGATCTGATTCGATCCCAATCAAACGATCAAATCGTTGTCCCCTGGAGAGGCTACCTGACCCCGGCAGAAACTCGACACCCCTTATCACGGTACTCACAGACAGAGGGTGGCGCGGCGGGTAGCGAGCAGGGCCTACCACTACTCACTCGCACTGAGGACCCGGGGCGGGGGCCTGGACGGGCGGTGCGCTGTGAGATCGAGGCGCCCTCTACCGCAGCGAGCGAGCGGCAGGTCCGCGCTCGGACCGTTTTAGACGCTAGGGCGCGGACCAGGCCACCCTCGAAATAGACCAAGTCTGCGCGAGGGGCGCGGGGGCGGGGCGGAGGTTTGAAAAGCGGAGAGGACCCGGAGGAGGAGGATTGGGGGGGGGGGGGGGGGGGAC
>CABIKL010000472.1:0-22271 GCA_902196195.1 Aptinothrips rufus
AATACTACACACCGTGCACAATTTCAGCTTGTGCACAACGCGTTTGTACACAAATTAAGCACAATAAAAAGTACGCAACCCGTTAGTGTGCAGAGCCTCCACCGCGGCATAGCTATCGCCCGTTAAGCGCGACGGAAAGCTTGAAATAACCCCGGCGACAAACACCCAGCCCACAGGCCGGCTGTAAAGACCTGTATACTGTCCTGGACAAAGAAACGCGATGCGCGCAATTTCTCATGCCACCCTACTAAAGACCTTAATATTGGGCAAAGAAACGTGGCATGAGAAATTGCGCGCATCGCGTTTCTTTGTCCAGGACAGTATGCAGGTCTCTACACCCGGCCTGTGGGCTGGGTATGTTTGTCGTCGGGGTTATTTCCAGCTTTCTATCGCGCTTTACGGGCGATTCCGAAACTTTATGGAGTCTGGCGAGTACTATTCACATTCACAGTCACTCTATGTATGTAAAAGTTGCTCTTCGACCCCGCTGCCGCGAACTCGGTGGTACATCACATTATAGCCCAGGTAGGACACGGACGGGGGTGGTCAAGAAGACACCAAATTAACTCAAACGGACTTCCCTTGAGGCCTAGAAGTCTAGAAGCGAAGCCCATTTCAATGAAAAATCTCTTGCCCTGTACTCAAGCTTTAAATATCTGCGATACGTTGGTTGGTTGGTTGGTTGGTTGGTTGGTTCGGTAAACAAGAAAACAGTGATTCGTGTTAACCTCTCTCCCCCCACCCCCCAAAAATATCGCGAGCATTTCGCAGCTTAATTGTGTTTGCAGTGCACCCCGTGCAGAGGGCGTTGGCAGCGGGCTCGGGTCCCGTCCCGCCCACCAGTTCGGGGACCAGCACGTTCAGAAAGTGAAAGTCAGCGCCTTCCACCGAGGAAAGGAAGGCGACGGAGCCAGAGAACACTAACGGCTGGGTCGAGTCGGGTAGAGCGAGACAGAGCGATGCGGCTCGTACGGAGAGCGAGTGAGATAGAGCGCTGAGCCCGACCTGCTGCTGCCTCTTCGTGAGCTTACCTCCTCGACCATCGCAGCAGCGCGTCGGCGTCGTCTGTAAGCCCCTCGTTTGGAAAGGAGGGGGGGGGGGGCAGTCTGAATAGCGAGGGCAGGGCAGGGCAGGGCAGCCAGCAGGGACAGATCGGCCGGCACGTAACATCAGGACATCATCAAATTGTTACCCAATTTCCATGCCATGCCCAGTCAAACGGCCCCGTCCCGTCCGTGGCCTCCCTTCCCTTCCCTACCGTGCCGGTCTGGTCGCACGGCACGCAATAAGATGAGAGCAGTAATGGCTTGTGACGCAACAGGGCGACCCTCGGGCGACCCCTCGGCTCATCATACTGTCGATACGCCGCGCTCGAGATACTTTCAATGCCAATCATATAGGCCTGGTCCAAGATGGCGGCAAACTACTGCCATTATGACGACGACAACACCTGAGACTGGACGCTTAAGGGGCCGTTCACACACCACCTGACCGATTTTTAGGTCAGTTTTCAAGCTCTCTCCTCTTGCGTGACCAAACCTAACCTTACAATGCTTTTGGGAGGATAGACAGTGACAGTGACAGTAGGCCACCCCCACCCCCCAGCACTAAAACGGTCACATAGTTTGAGAACGACCGTTAAGAGACTTTCGGACTGAAAGTTTCAGTGTCAAAAGTACACATGGTCAACCTCTTTAAGTGATGACAGTATAGTTGAGCACCGCTTCGGAACCAATAACTCTATAAATAACGACAAGGCGATGGAATCATCACAACGTCTTTTTGAGATACAGTAGTTTGGTTTCCCTAGGAGGTGAGGTAACTCGGCATTGCCGAGTCGGCAACCAAACAAATGACAGGCAGAGATGATTTTCCGACTTTTCGACACAATAATATCCCACAGAAGACGAGGAAGATACCCCCAGTGAGAAGTGCTTTGTCGAAATTTCATCGATCACGTCGATCGAGCTGATTCCGACGTCAACTCGACGTGATTTTGTCCCACAGATCGATTCGACGTCGATTCGACGTCGAATCGACGTCGACTGGGTAATCCCCAGCGCAGTGCGCAGCGCAGCTCGACGCGCGCGCCGCAGACTAATGGCGGAAGAGACTGAAAGGCTTCACTTTAGATTGTGCTCGGTGATTAAATGCGGAAGACACGCTATCCATTCGAACAGGTGGCACATTGAGAAGACCGGGCCTCTGGAGAGCTATGTACTATCGAAAACAAAGCTATAGCAGCTGAAGATCTACGTACTATCCACGACAAAAGAACTGTCAGTGGCAGGTGGAACGAGGAAGAGCTATGCATACAAAGGACTGGTCTAACGGACGGCGAGCTACCATCTGCTATCGATCATATGGGCCTAAGTAGAGCTGTGAAAAGAACTGGTCATTCGCCGCAGCCTGGTCGGCAGCACTACCCTGCTCTTTCCTTCTTGGGGAGCTGAGAAACTGTGGCGAATGCGCGGAAAGGACCGACAGCTATTGCATGGGCGACTTCACACACCACGCGTAATACTTTGGAAATTCTCCACGGCTCATGGCTGGCAAATAGAGGCAAGGCGTGCCGGACGGAGAGAGATGTCGACATCACGTGACTCTGTGACGTCAACGAGCATTCACTGTAAGAAGAAATACCAGTTTTGGGGAGCCCTTCCCTAGAAACAGGAGTGAAGTACGTAACACCAGTTTCAGAATTTTGGGGGGTCATTTTGAGAACTATACCGAAATGATCGGACACTCTAAAATGCATTTCTACATAATCCTTAAACCGAGCTCCAAAAATTTTGAAACTCGTGATGCTTCACCCCTGTTGAGGGCTCCCCACTTTGTTTTTTAAAACAGTGATTAATTAACCGCAGACTCATGACGGCTATCTTCTCAGAGCCGAATATAATCTTAGCTTTGTGAGAGCAGAAAGTAAAGGCCGGTTCAGTTGCAAAGCGGATAAACATTCCCTGTTTTCACACTGCAGAGCCCCGGCAGAGCCAAGCCCATTTGGCTTATGCCTCGCCTTTCCCCCAGTCCCTCTGTCTGAACCCGCACCTGTCTCGGTGTTCGCGGCGGTGAACGCCGTGCAATAGACCATTCCGCTAAAGCAAGAAAAGAGAAGAATCTGAATAAAAACTAAACTATGAGTATGAGGACTTTAAGCTGCGCATGGGTGCCGGAAGCCGTCTGGGGGCATCTTCGAAGTGTCGCAGCCTAGGTTTCTCATACTCATCCTTTAGTTTTTATTCAGGTTCTTCTCTTTTCTTGCTTTAGCGGAAGGGTCTATTGTTGAATGATCCCAAAGTTGTTTTGGAGCACCAAGTGTTCCATTTCCCATCATAAGCACTTGCTGGTCTTTTAGATAACGCCTTCTTCTTCCACCGCACCGAACGGTAATAGACTTCTGCTAACCCGGGCTCCCCGAGAGTCGGATAGCAAATCAAGAAGAACAAGTACTAAAGGAGAGTATGAGAATACGGGTGTGCTTTCGCGGCCGGGCGCAACGTGCCGCTCGTGAACGCACATGCGATTTCTCATTCTGTCCTTTTGTACTTGTTCTTGTTCTTCTTGATTTGCTATCCGACTCCCTCGCAGCCCGGGTTAGCGGAATAGTCTATTAATGTTCAATTCCATTTCAATTCGGTATGAAAGAACTGTAATGCAAATCGGCTAACTCCGCGTCGAGGCCCGAAGGGCCAAGACAAATTTGGCTGCAGGCCAAGGGGAGATGGGAGGCTAGACAGGGGTTGAGCGTGATGGGTTGAGGAAGAACATTTAGCGCGTGCTCAGCCTGTTACGCGAAGCAACTGTCTGGCGTACACCTAACGTAGTAAGGTAAGGGCATAAGAGAGAGAGACAAAAGTTATTGTCCATCCAGTCTCCCTCAACACAACATTTTTCACTGGCGTAGTATTCACCGTGAGCTACAATACTGCTAACCTTTGCCCTCGCTAGAGCGTCACTTATAAAGTGTCTAATCTTGAATTCACAGACATCACCTCGATAATTTGAACACATTTAAGGATCTAAAGCCGTTAACAGTAGAGCTGTACGAATTGTGCGAATCACGATTTTTGGTCTCGAATCGGCCCAAATTTTTCGAATCGAATCGAATCTGCCAATATTACCCACACCGATCCTACGTCAAAAAACAATTTTTTCTGATTTTAAAGTATAGGCCTACAACTGATAGTTTCGTGGTTAATGATCATGATATATTATGATTGTGAGGAATGCATATCCGTTGCAAATAAAAACAAAAAGCACTTCCAATAGTACGACCGAAATATTTTATTGTAGCATCTGTTTCCGAGTAACTTCTCTTAGATGCCGAAAATGCTTCGGATATAATCTGCGGCTGCGCGGACGGCCTTGGCGACCACGTCAGCACCCGTACAAACGGCTGCAGTGTTGCAGGTCTGGGCGAGATTTCCAAACCGCGATGAGAACTGCTCCCACGAACAAACAGACCCGCCGCACTTCTGAAGAGGCAAGGGTCTCTCATTGAGGAACATCTGCACCTTGTGCTCAGAGTTTCCGTAGGATCCACACCTGCGAAAATATTGTAGCATTGTAGCAATCGCTGATATATGAGATATTAATCTTTCGGCTATTGTTACAATACACCAACATGCATTTGTATAGTTTGGTACGCGAATTTGCACATTCACATAAGCTCGTGCACGCTCTGTAATGGTGGTACCGTACTCAGAGCACAAAGTTGTAAGGGTGATGGTGGACGTTATCGGGATTATTTTGATACAAGACACTTAGAGCCGCACAAGCATCCCAAGGGCGCTAGAGCCCATTGAATTTTGCGCTTGAAGGTAGGCAGCCCATAGGGCACCTAGCAGGAAAAGCTACGGAATTATGACGTTTCGGTGACCTGTGGCTCCCAACATGGCAGCCAATACCCAACATGGCGGCCTGGATCCAGCATGGCGGCATGGACCAAACATTGCAACTTGGGGCCCCTAGATCGCGACCTGGCGCCATGTTGGGCCCCAGGCGCCATATTCGGACTGGGCGCCTTGTTGGGTCTCCGTCGCCATGTTGGGAGCCACAGGCCGCCGAAACGTCATAATTCTGTTGCTTTTCCTGCTAGGTGCCGTATGCGGGCTACCTACCTACAGGCGCAACATTTAAAGGATGCTTGTGCGGCTCTAAGTATCCGGTACAAAAATAAACCACATAGCGTCCGCTATCGCTCACAGGAGTTTGTGCACTGAATCCACGACCACCGTCACACAAGCACGCAGGGTTTTGTAGGTATGTATCGTGCGCACAGTTTTGTACAAATTTGCGGTCTTATGAAAATTTGTGGTCTATTATGAAAATTTGTGCGCATGGTATGAACTTGCGGTCGCGCATATTAGCCGTGTGCAGAACTTTGCACAAAGTTTGCTTACGATCCTTTACAAATACATGTAGTGTGAAATGAGTAAGAAAAAGTAGACATAAATAAAAACGGCCAAGTTAGCACCTCCTCTCCTCAGCATGAGTAACTTTGATACTATGGGCTCTGTTCACGAGCTAAGGTGAGAGGCTTTGCTGACTGGCGTGGTGAACACGGGGCCGCTTAAGATCAGCGGAATCTGCTACACTTCTTGCACGCGCATCGTAGAGTCGTTTGACCAGATGCACGCACCATCACTGCGCGCGCCGACAAACCCTGTCTCTACATTCATACATCCTTCCAACAATTCGTTTGTGCCGAGGTTTGGACACGAAGACACGTAATACGAACGAATTTATGAACAAAATTCTCAACTCAGAGTGTGGACAGAGACTAAACGATCAGCGCGCGCGTGTTATCGCATGCAGCTGTTCACCCGCACATTGATCAAACGAGCCAAAAATACGCGCGCATCTGCTGCATGCTTGTGCTTTCATATCCTCACCGGTACAGGACCGCAGCGATGTTGGATGCGAATGGGCTGAACGTGGTGACTCGCCACTTCCTGTCCTCCCTCACGGCATCGCTGCTGAGGGGTGGCGTGTCTTTGAACTCGCCGAGGAACGTCAGAATTTGATTGAGCAGCGTGTCGTGCGTGAAATAAAATCGAGCCTTTTCCTCAATTGTTCCGTTTGCTCCTACCACTTTCCTGGAAACAAAAACAGTGCCTAGAAGGAAAAACGGCCAACTGGTATGAGGAACAAATCTCTATGCTTTTAACCACCATGACGTGAGTTTAATTTAGCCGTGTCTCTAGAATATATGGAGTTAAATATATGCCAACTTCTAACTTCTTCACCATAAGGTCACTTGCCATGGAAAACAGATTCTCCATTGGACATTAACTCATGAAAAGAGCTCATGAATTGATCCTATGTATATTGCTAACCCATGGTCAAATGTATTGCCATGGTAAGCTGACTTCTTAAAATCATAAGTATATTCAATGAGAAGCAACGCGCTTGTAGAAGAAGTCGACGAGATTCCAGCAGACTTGCCGTACGAGCCGTTCAAAAGAGATATTAAGTTCTCTTTTGAATCTTCTGATTCCACCCCACCCCCCGTTTCGGCTCCGCTTTTCAACATCGAAACACCCCTAAACAAATCTTTCTACAGTATTGATGCAGATAAATTTAGATTTGTAAAAGAGCTAAAGTGGTGGTCGAGGAGGGATGTGGTTTTTGTATACGTACGACAGCAAAATTTTAATAGGTCTTAAATTTCCTTTTGCGCATGTCTGTCGAATATTAGAACGAATGAAAGTACCCATGAGATAACAACTACAGTACGGATGCGGAATATTCTCACACATTCAACTGTACGCGGTAATACTCCGAGGCATAGTATAGTTGCGAAATCTCACTTACTTGAAGTAGTCGTAGAGAGCGTGCATAGGTTTACATCCGATTGCACTGTGCAATTTCTCCGAATGGTATCCTGTGCGTTGTAGCTCCTTCAGGTCAGCCCAGTACTCCATCACCTGCGTCAACATATGATGGAATAGCAGATAAGAGAGAGAGAGAGAGAGAGAGATGTTTGCAAAACACATATTTCGGTAGTACGAGGTTGGGGCATGCAGCCCCGCCTCCTCCAGCTGCCCTGGAACGCATTTACAGGGCATGTTTGGCGATCAGGAGGGCCTACTGATCATAAGTCTGAACGAGGCCCCCAAGCAAACAGGGCATGTTTGGCGATCAGGAGGGCCTACTCATCATAAGTCTGAACGAGGCCCCCAAGCAAACAGGTTCGGACGCTAAATTATGGCTCACACACCACAAACTAGTGCTCGACTTTCAAAACATGCGTCTGAAAAATGGCTGCGGAAGAAAAACATTTTCGAAGTGGATTTAAAATTTTAAAGTTACCGAATTCGGAAAAATGAAAATTAATATCAACCTAATACCCCCACCCATTTCCCGGCCCTCCGCGCCGACCGGCTAAGGCTGAGGAAGCATTTACCAGAGCATCCCCTCTCCTTATTGCCTCTGACGCATTGGCGGAGTTTCCTTCCGTTCGGAAGCACCTCTCTCGTATACATGAGTAAGTCAACACCACACTGTGAGGCCCCGACTATCAACCCCCGATCTGTGATAACCTATGAACCAATGTGTTCGTAGTATGCACAAAATTGACAATATTTCATGGTTTGAACAACTTTGGTCGTACCGCGATCAGCATGGTATGTTCGTAGTTCTGACGGTTGCTTATTGTTCGTAGTACGACCAAATCGATTCATAGGCTAAATATAAGAACAAATTAATTCGTATAAGGAAGTAAGAGCCCAGGAAGCGCTGCTACTGGAAGTTCTTAGATACTTCAGGTGTAAATTCCAGTGCGTTACCTTGAAGTCTTCCTCGTCAAACGCTGCGCACCAAGCCGGCCTCTTGTACGGGCTGGAGATGGTCCAGGCGGTCTCGAAGGCGCAGGAGATGTACATCGCCTCGATGTCACCTGATCATTAGCCCACATCGAGATCAACAGCATAAGAGAGGCGTGACGCTACATCACCTTCAGGAACTCGAGATAAAGCTTTTTTACGTATATTACACTGTTACAAGGCTGGCAAGCGGGCCGTAAGACCATGCAGGATCGGAGACGCGTCCCCAAAGGATCAAGCTGGCATCAAGCTCAGTTAAAACATTCCTTTATCACTATGTAAAAGAAGACTTCATCAGAGAAAGACGCCAATCAAGCTCAGGAATTCACTTCTGAGCCATTGCGGGGCGCTTCGGAAAATTCATGATAGTCGCGTCCAACGACCTGGAAGTAAAATGTGCCGTCGCTCGCTACGCTGTCACGCGCGAAGGGCGTATTTGTACGTCCTCTGTTAGTGTAGGCCTTGTTCTTACTTGTGGTATCCTGAAAATCGTATAGGAGAAAGGTCCTATAAAGGATTATTGTCCCACTTTTATTTTATCTTCCGCACTATGGTCTTATCACGGTGTAGCGTGTAGCTCTACACCGTGGGTCTTATGTACACGAGTTGTGTGTGACGAGTTTTGATCCCCAGGAGTCACATAGATATCGCATGTCGCTCTTGTTTCAGTTTAGTTTGACCGCATGTAGTTTAAAGTCAAATGTCGCTCCGAGGTATAAGTGACTTTCCTTACCCGCGCGCTCTGCAGCCTAGTTTACTAAAATGGTTTGTGGCAACTTGCTAGCGGATGCGCGTGGTTTTCACTAAGCACACAGGATCACTTTCAAAACCTTCCATAGGTTTGCTTCTCTCTACGAAGAATTTTCTTCGTTTTACGAAGGGTTTTAAGCATGAGTACGCTTATTAAACGCCTAGTGACTGCATGCGCTTCGTGTCATTTCTAAAATTTTACCAGTGCGGGATGGATAAAGAAAAAGAAAAAAAAGGCTGCTTTGATCATTCACCTTGAGTATCTAGTGCTTACTGAAATATTACGGACACTGCAGACCTAATCAATTCGCCTGGCCTCGTATACAACCTTTGCTGGTCCTGATCCAGTCCATACATTAGCTAAAGACGATAGAATTCTTATGTGTTGAAGTACATCTTAAATGTGGAGTCGATAACATGAAGTCAAAATTTTACCGCCAAAGTTCTGATTTCATTTTAATGTGTGACCAGCCCCTGAGTAAAGAGCAACGTGACCCTGGTCAGCCTCAAAAGTCTGTCCAGCTTAACCTGTTGCCAATCCAAATGGCCACGCACTTGCATATGCAGGTGAATCAGATAAAAAGTGGCCTGAGGCGTTTCTACCCAAACCGGCGTTACTTTGTCGAAGCCTTTTAAACCAGCAAATAATATGGAACACCTGTACAATGCTACAGCCACTCTCATTGTCCAAAGGAGGAGGTGCTAGGATAAGCACCGCTGATATAAGGCTTGGCTGTAGTGTTGCACAGGTGCGCCTAACCGAGCACGCCAAACGCCGCCGGGCAGGCAGCCTGTCAGACACACGAGTCAGACAGGCTGCCTACCCGGAAAATTGTAGGCGCAAGCACAAGAAATCTCCCCCCCCCCCCCCCCCCCCCCCCCCCCCCCCTCTCTTCCTAGCAAAGCAAGCCCCGTGAGTGGTCCCCGCCAGGCTTAAAACAATAAAGCAAATACTTTTTCCCCTCTGGGATTTTTAACAGTATACACCCACCATTGTAAAAATATATACCCAATCTAGCTCTAATCTTAATGACAACTATTTCAACCAATTTTTGGGCCCCTCATGAAGGGGCAAAATTGTAACCAACAACTATGTAATACTCCTGGGCCAGTGTCTATGTATGATTATGACAAATAAACCTATTTTAAAACTGACAGAAAACTTGCACAGGTGCTCCCTGTTATTCTCTTCATTAAAAGTGCTTAGACAGGTAACGTTAGAGGTGTCCCACCAGGGAGAGGCATGACGCGTTCCAGGTTTCTGCTCGGTTTCGGTGCAAACGTCTTAAACGCTTCTTATCTAAACACCTTCCATTTGAAGTGTTGCGTTGTACCTTAAATGCCACTGCATCGCGGGTGTTAAAAAACAAGTCTTACCAAAACTGAGGTCATTCAAGCCTAGTCGGGCGTTAACGTTCTTGATCACCCTCTTCATGTCGTTGCTGCTTTGGAAGGTTTTATACGGTCCTGACACGTCGAGTAAGGCGAATTCGAGGTCAAACCTTGGACAAAGAGCAAAGGTGGCCTGCCGAAAGAAAACAAATCTGTCGTCAAACGGACAATACGAATAATGTTCTCCAAATTTAGTTTATCTTCATTACGGTCATCTGCTTACATCACATAAAAGGTCATATCCGTTCGAGTCGACTTTCCGGCCAAACAGGCCTAACCCGCAGCTCTCCGCAGTCTCCTTCGTGCGGGTGGGCAGGCTATGTTTCAACTGAAAAAAAAAATACAGAAAGTTATCCGAGGAATCATTATATTCCAGATCACCAGCCCTAGTTAGAGTCACTCCTGTCAGAGCACAATGTAAAGAACGGTAGTTAAAAAAAAACAACGAATAAACAGTTGTTAACATCTTTGGATTTTATGTTGAGGATCCATTCAATCGTTCACCTGAAAGACGAACACTGCAAAACTCAAACCGTCGAATCGAAGGAAAAATCCTTCGAATGTTCGAAGGTTTGTGGAACCCGTCGAATCGAAGATTTTTTTTTTACATCGGGTAGACTTTGGAACGGCGACGCAGACGGCAGTTCGAAGAACTAATTCCTTCGAATCGACTGCTTCGACTGGATATTCCTTCGATCATTCCTTCGATTTGAAGGTTTTAGTTTTGCAGTGACTCCAAGCCATCTCGATTCGACATCAAAGTAGTCGATCAGTCAATAAGTCTGGACTTGGCACTTGAAGTGCACCAGGCCGTGTCCGCTAAGAGAGTGCTCCAGCTCCTGTATCTCAGCTTGACACTGCATTCTCCAACTGGCGGTGCTGCGAACACGCCCACCTGACTGCTTCGCTCTCGTCTCGAACGCGGAACGGATAATGCAAGTCGCGTAACACGCGGCGAGGAGACGAGAGGCGGCTAGGCCAGGCCAGGCCAGGCCAGGCCACAGCGAGTAGATTGCGATGAGGGCTCGACCCGACCCCGCGTCATGGGGAACGTCCACTCCCTGCTCGTCTCTTTCCGAGGAAACAATTCCCACTAACCTATAAAGCGATTGGCCTGGCCCTTCTGATGGCTCCGCCCCGCCCCGCCCCGCCCCGGCTCGCTGTTACTCAATCCAAGACGAGGAGCCTGTGCAATTACCAATTAGCCTATCTGACCTGCGCGGAGCAATCACTCATTTCAATGGAAGAGACTCATCGTGAAGAGCACCGTGGGGCTGGGTCGGTTAATAAAATCGCAAGTAAAGAGACAAACAATAGCTAGTTTCTAGAATATTGCACTGGCCGGGATGCAATAACGTTGCGGTCTTACACAGGTATGAAAAGAGACGGCTTTACAGTCCATTCGCTATCTCGCTGCGAGATCCATACAGGATCTTCGAACGGACAGAAAATAGGGCGAAGATTTACGAATCAGCACTTCACTATGTCCATAGCCAGTCGATATCAAAAGTTCATCCATCAGGGAAATGTGCTTTTGAATCAACACAAAATAGGCAGCGCAATAATTGTCTTCATATAAGGCAAAAAATGCACAGATTCTTAAAAACATGCATTGACTGCATCGAGAACTTTTTTCTCTAAGTATGAAGACAACTTTTGCACCGCGCACAAGGCAAAAGTTGCATTAATTTGTGAAAAACTGTCTTGAATCAAAAAATTATTTCTATGGGCGTTGCATTCGTAGTTTCTTCTTCTTTTTCTAAAGTGAGATTATTGGAAATAACTAAACCACACGGTATATTCAGCATCTCAAATATCTCGTTTCACATCTCAAAATCACGACCAGTTTCTCGGAGGTTGAAGCTCGGGATGGAGGGGAGGTGGGACGGAGATGATTTTACTTCATATAAACGCGGCCTCTAGATCTGATGTACCCTTCACGGACTTGATCTGCCCGCTCGCAAATCATTAAATATTCCTCTTTACGACTCTTGCTCAAGGGAGCCCTGCGAAATGCCTGACTCTGGCCTGCGACATCCATCATCAGAGGTTAAAAATTGTGATAGCTAAAAAAAGAAGAAAAGATGAAAAGAAAAATGAAGTGAAAATTAGTATTCTAACTTTCTCTAAGTTGCTTCTGTATTTTTGTAAACGGCTCTTATACTTATGGTTATGGTTTACTAAGTTCTTTAACACGTCCTATGCGGTACCTAAAGTGGTACTGTGAGTGTTCTTTTAAAAATTAACATGTACAATTATTTTTAAGAAAAAGATTAGGAAGCAACTCCCAACGAGTTTATATTAGGCTGAGAGTGGTCCATGTTACACAACCATTTTTTCCCCAATAAAATAATTAGATAACGGCTCAGCCGCCACATTATTGGACTGCATCAAGTACTGTCGTCGCAAAAACGAGCATATTTGCCATCGAGCGCGGCGTGCATCTAGTCCAATCTGTTCAGCACGTCAAGTCCCTCCGGCAAGGAATAGCAAGGTCCGTTTCATTTCACTCCAAGAGCCGCCTCTGATTACCATCGGATAGCGCAGGACACGTCGGGATGCGACATTCTAAAAACCGAGGATGTATGCACGCACAATGAGGCCGGTGAGGTGGGGTGAGATCACAGCATCGCGGCACGGCCGAGGCACGGCACGTCTCCGCCGCTCAGACTCGCTAGTCGCATCCCTGATCCCAATCACAATCACCGCTCCTCTCCTCTCCTCTGCGCTCGCTCCACCCTCAACGGAACATGGCTAGGTCTGCTAACTCGCTATCGCACGATATTTCATGGGATCCTCGGCCAGGAGAGTCGCAGCGAAACCAAAGCGTTCGCATGACGAAAATGTAGGGTAAGTCATTTACGTAAGTACAGGTGAAAAATATTTTCGTTGTTCTCTCGGCTAGTTGGGGATTACCTAAAGGCTGCGTGAGCTCGTCTGTTTGCCCTCTGCAAAGGAGGCAAATCGCACTCGCCCACCCCTGCAGCAAAAGATCTTAAGATGACTGAAAGGCCTTCGGTTCATCGGCTCCGTAAGCGTTTGATTAAATTAACAATACGGACATTTCATCTTCACGAAGCAATTCTTTCAGCATGGAACGACTCGTCCCACGCCCGGGGCATGCCCGGGGACAGCCGAGGACATAATAGAATACATACTTCGCGAAGCAGCCCGTGCGGAAGGCAAAGGGAAAGGTGCACGACCCTTTGCATATTATGAAACAATAAAAGGCGATATGATCACGTGATTAGAATCAATAGTTCCAAGGCGTGGGCGGTGCAGCGATAGACTAGGGCTCAGCATAGTCTCGCTCGCCCTAACACGCAGAGCGACGCTTTCTACGAGCACACCCATGATTCCCACCTGCGACCAGGTACAAGAAAAAGAACACGAGATACGCAGCAAACCGACTCTCGACGTCAACAAAAACACGCGTCTATATGACATCAACTTAAATAGCAGACTACTCAATCGCAACCGTATTGGATTCGTCGCCGTCATGTGTCTCAGTCGCTCTTCGTATTGCAGTACTATTTCCCATGGATAGTCCAGAAGTTATGTATGAAAAGGTCACATGCTTTAAGAGCGTCTCTTTACGAGAATGACAGAAGTTCTCAGCAAATTAATTTCCGAATTATCTGTAAACGTCACTCTTACTCACAGTTTCTATCCGAAACACGTGTCAGTCGCATGGGGAGCACGATTACCGAAAGAAAGAGAAGTACTTTAAGGACGGCCCCCTTGAGACCACTGACCAGCTCGCCTGCGCGGTGCGGTGCAGACTGGACTCCACAGCCATAGCCCGGCCACAGCTTGGCCGCAGCCTGCATGACCAAAATCACACACGGCATTCTTCATTGGATTCCAATTGGTATTGAGGAGAAGCTGTATGGACCAGACCGTTACATCTCTCCGTTCTTTTCTCCGCAAGCATAAGTCCGCCCGTCCTATCGGGCACCTTCTCTCTCTCTCTCTCTCTCTCTCTCTCTCTCTCTCTCTCTCACTACAAAAGATTCACTCACCGCAGTCAATGGTTTGATCCTCAGGAGGTGATCGATGACCACTATCGCTACTGTCGACCATTGTCACCACTCACCTGCGGAAAAAAAAACAACGAAAAATTAACAACACATGTCAAACAACGAGCAACTACAGTTTTCGAATTTCAGCAAAGAAGATTCACCCGGCGCGAACGTCGTTTGCGCTGCAAACTGGCGGGGTGTGATATGTAAATACTGGCGGGGAACGACGTGACCGGTTGTAATGGTTGGCACCGCGGGCCTCCGTCTATGATTCGCGAGGGTCGCACTGTGACGTGATTGGCTGAGCCGAGGCGCGTCGCTGCTACGCCACTGCCAGGCCCGCCAGGCCAGTGCATTCGGGACAGGCAGAGGTGGAAACGATTCCGTCTTCTTACTTTTACACTGCTCTCCTTCGACGTCTGCCAACGCTGAACCGATACAGCTGAGATGGGCAGGATCTGCGGCGCCCGCCCCGCCCCGCCCCGCCCCGCCCCGCCCCGCCCCGCCCCGCCCCGCCCCGCCCCGCCCCGCCCCGCCCATTCCGTCCGGGGGACACCTCCAGTCACCTTCCAAACGCTCCGCTATCCGCGGTTCTTCGTCCAGGCCAGCCAACGCAGCATGTAATTTCCACCAGCAGAATGTGAGGAGGGAAGTCGAAAGTCAAATCATGGCGCAGCACACATCAGTGAGAGAGACTTCTTCCCCCGGACAATGCACGGCGTGGCGTGGCGTGGCGTGGCGTGGCGTGGCGTGGCGTGGCGCGGCGTGGCGACGTGGCGGGCCCTTCTCAAAATACCGGTAGCGGTGGCACAGCACGTTTTGAAAGAAGAGCGGGGCGGTGCACCTGTCGGAGAGGCTGGCCAGGGCCCCCCCCCCCTCCTCCCCGTCCTGCTCCAGTCACCGCCTCAGAGACCCTACAGAGAAGGAGAATCACCACTACCTCATGACCTTCACACAAATTAACTGCTTTGGGCTGACCCGAGAGGTCAAGTTCACACACGGAGTGTCCGCATACTTTACACTCTCCTTTACGAACGAAACGCAACACTGAAATATCTCGTAAAGTTGTGACAAGAAAATATCGAGCACGGACTAGTCGTCGTAACTTAAGAAGGGCTTGTCAATATTATACAAAACTTGGTTGTATTTTCAGAAACTATATAACTGTCTCCCAATTTCGAAAACAGAACAACACAACTTATTACACATAAAAGACACTTGTCGTAAATTTAGGATAATGCAATACAAAGAAATTTTACAGCACTTTTCCTCGCTACAATATCAGCATTGTTTTTCACAGTGTAGGCTTGCTGGAAGCTCGCTGTGCCTGCTCAAATCATTGGAAAACATGTTCTCCTATTCTAAAACTCCAGCACTTAAGTAAAGTTTGTAAAAATACGAATTTTGTTGTACGACAGATGCTTTGTAAATTCAGATAAGTTTTACTACAGTGTAAAGCCCACGGCCTGCCCGAAAGGAAGCCCCTTCCCTTTCCGTGGCCCCGCAGGCTGGCAGGGGCCTAACGGTCAGCAGCTGGACGAGCCAAAAAGGGCAGCAACGCTCGTCTTCTCTCTCTCTCTCTCTCTCTCTCTCTCTCTCTCTCTCTCTCTCTCTCTCTCCCTCTCTCCCGCTCGATAGCCTCATATGGGAGCAACAAGAGACAGAGAGAGAGAGATACGTCCGGACACGCCCGTCGCAAATCTCGGGCAAGAGCTGCCTCCTTCTCGGTTTGAGGAAGGTGCTGTGGTAAATAAACCCGAAGAGGGTGGAGAGAGAGAGAGAGAGAGAAAGAGAGAGAGAGAGAGAGAGAGAGAGAGAGAGAGAGAGAGAGAGAGAGAGAGACCCCTAAACACTCCGTACATCGGATCCTGTACTGTACTGAGTCATCATCGCCTGCCGTCCATTATGAACCCAATAAGCGAGTTGCATTGTCACGGGATCAATACCTCCTCGCCAGGGTGAAATACTTGCTGCTCCTTCGCGCATTTATTAACATTCACTGTGGAATCATACCCTTCTTTAGGGGCAGGGCGGGGGGGGGGGGGGGGGGGAGGCTTTAGCAAACCAAGAGTGACAGATATCGTTTTCGACATGATAACAGACAAATGTAATTATTTTACAAATTTTCAAGTCTAAAAAATACGAATGCATGTGATTCTTCCAGGCAAGTCATTGCCCAGGCCTTTTTCATAAAACATCTGTTGATTTCCTCCATCAGTGACCACTTCAGAAAAATGTGGCCAGAATACGAAAAGAAGACATTAATGCACGACCGGAGGTGCGACATCTCCCAGCATCCACGCCCTTCGGGCATGTGGTCGGCCGGATCAACTTAAACTCCATGTAGGACTACTGGGCCCACAGAACAGCTCTCAGTCACAGTGTACTCACTCCTACCCCTCCTCTCAGAGCTTGTGTCGCAGGCAGGTTACTAAAGAACCAGCAGCAGCCGCATCATTCACAGCGAGCAGAGCAAGCAGAGGCGCGGTGCGCTGCCGCACCACCCAACCCACCCACTGGAACTGAGTTCTGTTTTATTCTTGGACAGCGCCGTTTGGCACATAGGAGATTTGTCTGGTGACTTACTGCACTGCTCCGCCGTGCTCCGGCCTGCCTGACGCCGTTCTTGGCAACTCGCACGGTACAGAGTAGATCTGAGCAGACTCCTCACTGAGGATCCTTGCCAAGCTCAGTGAGAGAGCTGATTAACTTATCTCCCACGCGGCCGTAGGAAGTATTTGGACAGGGCTTGGAGGCCGCTCTGGGTAACGGCATCAAAACAAAGCTGAGGAAAACATACACGCAACTTACTTCTCAGAGAAGAAGAGAAGTGTCCTTGAACACCTCGACCTCAATACTGCGCACAACAATGTCACTCGACGAGAAGAATGTTACTGACGAAAATAGGAAGAAGAGCGACGGAAATTGCAATTCAGTTTTGTATTGCACACAATGCTCAAAATTTTCTGTGCTTCGAATGTTTTGGCAGCATGATTAACTTTTCAGTCCCTTTTAGTGGTCTTCCGCATGATGAGCGCCAAACGAAACCATAGCCAATATCACAATCTGAGATTCTGAATGCGCATTAGGTACTTAACCTAACGATAACAATCAACAATATAATAGTGATATCGCTTCCATGGCGACTCCTTCATACTGTTTTCAAATTTCTCCCTTCTGGGCGTGCCCCTGAGACCCCCCCCCCCCTCTCGTTCTCTTTTTCCGGGATACTCCCTTGTCGCCCACTCTGTCTGAATGTCTGAGGCTGAGGCGATATATTCGATCGAGTCGGTGCATAGCCGCCGGTGGAGCAGCTCGGAGATTCCAGGGGAGAGGAGGGGACGGGAGGGGAGGGGAGAGGAGGGGAGAGGAGGGGAGCGGAGCGGAGAGGAAGACATCCTGCCGTGCCCTACCTCACATACTGTCTCAAGTTCTTCAGTGAGAATCGAACCGAGTATTGAGCTAAGGTAAGACCAGGGGTCCAAACCACAGCAGAGTCTAGACAAGTGCTCGGTGTGAAAATGAAAGCCCTTCTGTCGGTATTGAGCCTGGAACGCGGGACGGGACATAAATGTCCGTACAGCACATATTGTGAACCAGATAGGCGTAAAGCATATTTTTCTGTGGTCCAGAGGTTCGAATAATGCCGCATATAATTCACCAGTTAAAAGATTTGCTTCTCTGCGTGCAGCGTACTGTACTGACGCCTGACGCTAACAGACGAAAATGAGAAGATCAGCTTTCAAGAAAGCGTACAGAGGAGAGTCGGATTCGTGCTCTGCAGAGTGTTGGTGATTGGCCTCCGAAACTGACAAGATCACTGCATAGAAATGCGTCAGAGATCGCTGTCAATCGCACACATCAAAACAGAACGACACATATCAGATGGCGGCGGCGGGGCGGAGAGGAGGGGAGACGAGAGGAGAAATGACGACCAGATGAACAAAGGAGAGCAGATCCCGGGGCTACACGGCCGGAAGTAAGTCTTCCGAAAATTTTGTCACGCTCATTGTGAGTCGAAGAAGTGAGCTGAATCGACTGGGAGCACAGAGGAGCTTTCACTGCGGATCAATTGGGACCGATACAATACATCAATTAACACGACATGCTCCATCTCTATCTGCCCTGCCTCGATTGTGTCTTTCTTTTTCTCTCTCCCTCCCGATCTTTCTATCCGTCTCTTTCTCTCTCCAGCTCTGTTCTCTCGTGGTTTCCCGTCTCAGACCGGGTGGGCGTGTCGCTAGGGCCACAACAGCTACTCTCTCATAACACCAACCACTAGTGAAAACGTTTTTGCGATAAATGTCACATGGGTTGGAGAGGAGAGAAATCGTGACCGCCTATATATCGAAGCGTAGTTATACAACTCTCGCGATACCTAAATTAAGAAAATTAAACTTGGAAAAATATTGAAACAGTTTAACTTTAAAAAATGGTTTGTTTTTAAAATGAGAAATTTTCACAGAAATAATACATTATTTGCCATAAATTGGTTCAGAATTTTCGTTACAGTACTGTACAGAATTTTTTTTAACTGTCTCATCGTACCTGCAATTTACTTAGCTCCTGACATACACGAATAAAATGCAATCAATAATTAACCATACTTAAGGGTTACAAATTGAAATACCCGGTTAACCCTTCATCATTATCGTAGTAACAGGTTCCACCGAGCTCGGAAAAAATAATCGAAAAGCAATTTCGGCCAAAAATATTTAATCTGCACCTTGCATAGAATCCTTCTCCCAATATGCCGCTTCCCAGACACGACTTTGTTCCCCACCACTGATATGAGATACGTTGCTGTTACAGGCAGGGTAGGACACGGTACGGCGCGGTGAGAGAAGGGACGCGGCATCGGTTCTTATTATGGTACGCGAAATAATGACGGTGCCGGCAGGCAGGCAGGCAGGCAGGCAGGCAGGCAGGCAGGCAGGCAGACAGCCAGTCAGTCCCCTTCGATATATGTATGCAAATGCCCGGAAAATTAAAACATTGCAGCAGTCGATGGGATTTATTATATTGTGTGACTGGGGCTGGCTGGGCAGCGCGCTGGCAGTCATCGGGTTGCAGAGGCTGTGAGGGCCGAGAAGTACTATCGTGGAGAAAGAATACAGCCCTCAGCAGCCACCAAGTCGGAGTCGAGAGAACTCTGGTCAGGCCTGCTGACAATCTCTTGGCGTAAATGTAGGATTGGAATTTTCGGGACAAAAATCAACTAAATTTTAAATGATTTGATAGGTGACGTTCGGTGCTGACGTAGCCATTTGTTAAAAACACTATTTTTCGCAATGTTTTTGTTTTCCTTCAACATCGCAATCTTGACCTATGCCACCTCAGGGGTGACCAAGCTTAAGCCGGGCAGCCCTGACGAGCAAGGTACAGTGGGGGGAGGACGACATCACGGCACTATCGCACACGACAGAGAGGGACAGAGGGCGGGAGAGAGAGAGAGGGATAGAGAGGTGGAAGGAAACTGAGAGAGGTACCCTGGGCAGGAGAAGAAGAGGAGGAGGGGGAAGGGAGGTTGCAGAACAGGTCTCTTCTCTCGGTTCTTTGAACCGGCCATTGGAGTGGTTGCGGGGGAAGGGGGAGGGGAGGGGGAGGTGGTCGCGGTATCTTCTCGCCGTATGCTCGCTACTGCCCCCGCAGCTCGCTGCAGCCAGCCGCTGCTGCTGCTGCTGCCGCTGCTGCCGCCGCCGCCGCCGCCGCCGCCGCGCTGCAAGCCACCGGAGCAAGAATGCTGCACGGAGCCTCCGGAGCCGCGCCACGCCACGCCACGCCATGACGGGCCTGGCCGCGGCTAGCAGGACGTCGACGGCAAGGGATGCGATCCGATGCCAAGTCAACCAACCAACCAATACCAGTTAGCAGACGACGGCAAGGTACCAACCTAACAGCATCATGACCTTGCACAACGCCATAACGCACTACCAAAACACCAACACTTCATCCGATACCAATCAATCGCCAGCGATGCCAGCGTAAGCTATGAGAAACACGAAACATGTATTTGTAAACGAAAATGTATAATGCGAAAAGAAATGAGTGCGTCAGACTATCAGCCTGCGAAGACTAGGATAGCAGCCCGCCACACACCCGTGCGCTCCGATTGCATACCTCACAGGCGCGCTGCTCTAGCAAATACTGGCTTCATAATTTAATTAAGAACTACAACAAATACACGCTTTAAACATATTTAAAAAAAAGATTTCTTCTGATAATATATAAGTGATTCTATGGTATCTAGTCTTTAAAGGGCAAGGGCAAGTTATGCAGCCCTGCTAAGCGTGCCATACGTATGAAATCTGCGGCAGTCCCCTTTGAAAGCGAAGGCGCTCCTGTGAAGCACGCAAAGCAGCGGGCTCGGGGAGGGGAGGGGAGGGGGGAGGAGGGGTACCGTTTACCAGGCAGGTTAGCACGTCCCAACTAAGTATGGAGTTAGTCGAGCATTAGACGCGTTCAAACAACAAATTGCTGCTCTTTAAAGGCGGCTATGGATGTTGCATCCAAATAGGAGGGACGGCGGACGGTCTGTTGAGAGACGCTGACGGTAGGGCCCCGGTAGGGCCCCGGCACGGCCCCGGCAGGGCTGGCAGGCTAGACAACCACTTAGAAGCCTAAAGCAGCCCGCCAGTGGGCATTGTGTGGCCTGACTTATGGGGCGCAGTGCGGCGCAGTGCGGCGCGCGGCGCAGCCATGGACCCGCGCCCCCTGCTCCTGTGAACCCCGTCAGCAGCGCACCACACGGCAGAACCCAAACCCAGAGCCTGGAGAACCCAGAACCAGAAACCAAGGGAAAAACACATCTGACGGTCATTTTGAGCCTGTCTTCAAAACACGTTTCGTAGGTTCCTGATTATTTTTAGAACACGTCTCAAAACTTTTACAATTATACAAATACGAGTTGGCGTCATCTGAAGACAGTGCAGAATTAACTTCAGAAGATTACCTTTATTCCTACACATTCGCCCGTTCGAACCGGTTCGAACGCGACCGCCAATATGCCCAAGCACCCCACAAGGGGCTGAGTGCCATTTACCTCGCTATTTCCAAATGGACAAAGAGACCAAAGAAGGGAAGGCAAAGGAAAGGAAAGAGTGTCACACACTGGACTACTGGTTCAAGTCCAATCTAAGGCTGTCCCACGGGTGCCCACGGGTAGGGGCCGGTCAGGAACCTCTCGGTTTGACTTAAGCTGCCGACTTCAATCATTTTTTTTCTTTTTACGACCGATTGCAACAGACTTCACGGCCGGCCTACCACAACGCAAAGAATGGGTCGAAACTTTTGAGACAAGCTGCCACCTTCAACGCATGTTCGGTATCCTCAGCGCTTACGAGCGGCCCCTAACGGGCGAGTCGAGTCTCTAGTGTCATGCACGTCTTGATAGGCCAGCGGCTACCGGGCCGGCTGGCATCGTGCATGACGAATGTTACAATACGCGGTCGACCGACCGGGCAGTAAGATCGTACGGGCCGGGCCTCGGCGAAGGGGAGGGAAGGGAAGGGGAACAACTGCTCTACAACTAGGGGCAGATCAAAAAGGGGGGGGGGGGGGGGCACTGGAATTTCAGCTCAAGACGACGAAGACTACCTCGTTCGGATTTCGCTAAGAGGAGGATTGTTGAGCATTATCTCGTGACATTGAGATCGCGTCACAGGTTCAAATACTGGCTCCAGATGGGAGGAGCATTTTCCGTTTTAGAATCAAAAAATTCTTAACTATTGCTAGCTTGTGTCTCGGTTTGAGTAACAGTCGTTTACAAAGTTACCTTCGAGAAATGGAAGAGAAAAATTTATAAGATCGAGCAGCCTCAGAGCCATGTGAAATATGAACATGTGTCAATGTTGTTGTTTTTTTTTTTTGCTATGCACTGCACCACCGGCAGTACCGCAGGATCTCAGCACGGCCATGTTGCAAATTATGGAGCGGCGCCTTTTCCGCCAACTTTGAAACAACTTTTTAGTGCGGTGCACCTGCATCCACTCTGCACCTCATTGAAAATGGCCCCACTCGCGTTACCTGCCGCGTGTTCACGTTCACTGTCGCTCACAGATCACATTATACGCGCCGCTGCCCGCCAGGCGAGCCGCCAGGCCACCTAGTCGGAGTCGGGCCCAAAAGGTCAGCCTGCAACTTTTAACGGCGACCAAATTACCGAACATGTGGAAAGGCGAATAGCGCTGTGAGCTCGGAAATTCCCGAAGAGCTAGGGAACTAGGGAGGGGGGCAGGGAGGGGGACAGAGGAAGGGAGGGTGGGGGGGGGGGGGGGGG
>CABIKL010000473.1:0-22267 GCA_902196195.1 Aptinothrips rufus
AAAAAAAAAAAAAAAAAAAAAAAAAGAAAAAAAAGAGAAATATGATAAAAATATTTTTTTTTTCATAAAAAATGTATCTTACGAGAGCTTTGATAAAGCTAAATTTAGCAGATTTAAGACCCCTGTAATACCATATGTGATATGCTAAACTGTTCACTAGAAATAATTGAGGATCAAAATGCTGATACAATATAGTTACAATTAAAGCAATAATTTTGTATATAAAAAAGAAAGCCTCAGAACAGAAGCAGCCGACAAAAGCATATTAGAAAAAGCATCACACATAAATGATAGGAAAAAACGGTAAGCCACAAATTCCTGAAGTCAAGAAAAAAACACTCACTACTGTCTTGACCTGATGACCTTCTCCTTGAGTTGATCATTTCAGGTGAGTTGAAGTTGCTATCATCAGAGTCAACATCACTTTTTGCTTCTCTACTACTGTTGCAGTCTTCTGATTTAGAATGTGATCTGTCGTCATCTTCCATCAATCCTGAGAGCTGAGGCTGAAGACAAAGCTGACTAAGCGATGCAAGGTGCTGTTTTTCTTCACTGCTGAAAATACCATCCTCTAACTCTCCTGATTCGTCAATGTTTCCAAAAAGAGCTCCTATAAGATAGGAACTCGAGCCGTTTGGCCCTCCCTCCCTGTCGTCATCACTGTCCGCCATGTTCATCTAAAAGAGATACAAAGCAATACAAATGAAAACAATACAAATATAAAAAACTAAGGAAACTAAAATAATAATATTAATAATGATGACTTCATTAATGGTTCCTAACAATAATTACTGTTATTTAAATATTGTAGAATGTCATTCAATTGATAACAAACTTGTGAAGGAGATTATGTTCTATGTGGCTGCAAGGAAAAAAGCGAAAACAGGGAGAACATAAAATTATTGTGGATGCTACATGTGTTAAAAAAGAGATCGAACGGCGAAGGAAGAAACTGTGCAAGGGACAATCAGAGAAGGGATTATAACCTCAAAGAGCAAGTTCCATTTTCTTAACCTCGTCGAACACATTAAGTTCATAGCAAGCATAACAAAGAAAACTTGATGAGTGCATTAAAATTAGGGCTGCAGCAAGGAAAATTTGTTATTTTGGTTAAATTTTTTTGAATTAACATGTAATTGTGCAAAGACAAACAAAAGTTGAAATAAGCCAAAAATGGCAATACTTACAGATTAAATATCTCCTCCAGCATGAAAAAAAAAATAATACTGGAAATGTATCAATCAAGTACCTAAACACTGAAAAAGCCACCATAATCTGGAGAAATGTCAATCAAAACACAACGAGCCGCACGCCAACAGCCAGGGAGCGCCAGCAGCCAGCCATGTTGACATTTATCTACTAAAGTTACACTAACACTTAAAGCAAATAAATATAATATTAGTATCATCCGTTTACTTCTAGAACTAAAAGGTAAGATAAATGTTCCATCGAAGTAAAATTAAAATAGCTAAAATCACATTAAATTTCCGATAATGAAAGATCTATTTAGTAAAATGCTAATCATCAATCTCTGCATGTTGGTGTGTCTGTGTAGCCCGGCAAAGTTTGAGGCCATTTTATTGCCGATGTCAGCCGATGTTTACGATTTCTTGATTCGTTGTTTTATACGCATTAATTCATTGATAACAACTAATTTACCTCAAAATTGCATCATTTAAAGTTTTCGATAAAATGTTTGAAGTTGAATTTTTGTTTAGTAATTACATTTAGTTTAAATTTCATACGAAGTCCTAACCTCCAGTCAACATGACATCCCAGGGACCAGGACTAGAAATTCTTGAAAGAATTGCTGAATGGTCATCTGAAGAAATTAAAAGCAACATAGTTCAGGTTCTTGGAGAGCTTATAATATCCTTTTTGGCAACGAAGCTTTTGGTTTCCATTTGCGACCGAAATTTTTGTATCCACACTGTATTGCGGAAATTCTTCAATACAATGTTTAGATCTGATAAAGAATGTCATTGGTTTTGAATTACCTGTCGTTGGTAAATCATTTACAGTGGCAGCTGGAACTTTCTCTCTCTGTCTCTTCTGTTTCTTTTTTTTTTTTTCTTTTTGTTTTAAAATCTTGTGATTTACAAAAATTAGTTTTTATTCCTTAACCAGCTAATAAGGATATCTCACCGGAGAAGACAAGGGACTTGCCCTGCAATCAGTTTATGCCCTTCTTGTTAACTGTTTACCATCTTTGTCACTCGAGGAGGCAGATAACACTTTGCTCCAACATGCTATGCCAGCTGCTCAGCTTCTTTTTGAAGAGGTATGTATACTAATAATCAGTACATAATGATTTTCTTCTAAATTTTCGTTGATGGCTTGCTGCTGAATTGTTGTATTTTGTAAACTCAAGACAAAAATAATTTTAATTTTCAGTCATTAGAAGGAATTAAATTACGCTTACATGATAGATCCCAGTCAGAATATGGTGATATTTCGGATACACTGTCGAGTCTTCTTCAGGTAGGCAGATTTTGCTTTCTTAAGAAGTTTTTCCCATTCGTTTTGTTCCGTTTTAATGTATTAAATCTTTCTGTCTTTAACTTACAGGTTTGCATAGAGATATTGAAGTGCATGGAAAATGTTCTAGAATATATAGCGTCTCAAGGAAATGTCAACATATCCTCTGTTTTAAGTGTACCAAAAATTGTTGCATCGTTAATGCTGCAGACCTTCAAGCATTGTAAAGAAAGGTGAGATTACTTTGAACATTTGTTTACTCTGTAAAGATATGTGCACAATTCTTTTTAGTATGAGTAATATACTGGGGTCTTTATTTTTCAGTGAAGTCTTGTATCAGGATATATTTTCTGCAGTAGCTGATGTTCTAGGCGCCGTGTTCCGTCAATGCCATCAAGTTCAATGTCGCTTTTTTGTCGTCATAACTTCTAGCATCAGTTATAACTGCTCTGTCGAAACTGACGTTTTGCATCTTGTTGATGGTATGTTGTGTGTGCCTGCAATATTTTTTTAACTTAGATAATATGAAACAATTTGTAGACATTTTTCTTTCTTATTTTGTACTTATATTCATTTGTTTCGACATGTCTTGTCTCTTACATAGTAATGCACATTCTTTCTGAAGTTGGAGAGCAAGTAATGAGTCTTGACATCAAGACAATGGCAGAGCAGTGGAAAGGTTATGCAAAACTTATCCAAATGTATCTTGACCCACTGAGACAACATTTAAATGTAGCTTATCCCATTAATTACCTTTGCAAGGAAATTGTAAGCAATATGGAACAGCTTTCCCAGCATGTAAGTTATGTTACTGTAAGGGAGCAAACAGTTCCATCTAATTGTAATACTCTGTCCTTCTTTTTTTTTCTTTTTTCTTTATACTTACAAACCATGTGTTAATTTGCAGGTGTCTCACAAAGATGCCAAGAGTCTTTCAAGGTTACTCAAGACTACAAGTTTTATACTGAAATTTGTTGTCAAGGTATGTGAACAATTTGGAAGTGGAAATTGCTGCCTTGGGGATTGTCATTCAAATCTTTACCAGCTGTTGCTTGAACTTCACAGGTATGGTAAAACAATGAAAAAGTGAACATTTTATCTAAACATTTTCTCATCGGATGTTGAAAATCTCTTATTTCTGTGAAAACTGATAAAATTCTTCAAAATTTCTAGGAATTCTCCGCCTTCTTTAGTGACACAAAACTTGGATAAAACCTCAGTAGATAATATTGAGCGTAATCTGATTGTTGCTGCTGATCCTCTGCTGGCACACCTCACCTGTGAAGTAGATTTCGTTGAGGTAATTTTTGATTCACGTGATTTGCTGAAAGCGTGGGTGTTACTACACTCACTTACTCTCTACTCAGGCTGTGTGTATGTGTTGATTGAACCTACTTTTGTCATCTATCTCACTTTTTTGTTGTCTGTGTTGACAGGAATTTTTTAGAAAATCTCATAGGCTGGGTGAATCACCAAATGACTGTCTTGCTTATCTTTTGTTGTCATTATCTATAATAAAGAAATTAATTGTAACAAAGGAAGATAGTAGACAACTTTGGTTTCGTGGTGAAAAGTTAAGCAATATTATTGGATGTCTTCTTGAAGCATTAAAATTTTGTAAGCTTTATTCTTTTTTTCTTTGTGGAACAAATTTCAATTTTTTCGTTGTAATGTTTGCAGTTTTTTTTATTTATTGCAGCTCATTATGAACTAAACTGTGAAATTTGGTTACCTGCTGTAGTAAAACCCGGTGAAATACCAAGAAATTGTGATTTATACGAAACATTGTGCTGCCATTGCGCCGGCTTGGTATTGTCATTGAATATCGACCAATTCCAGATTATTGAGCCCATACTCTTAGATTGCTTACTGGAACCATTTGTTTGGCCTGCGTTGTTGTCTGGGGATGTATGGTGTATATGTGCAAGGTTTGTATACAGTATTATTTTAGTAATGCTGATTTGATCCAATTCTCAAATGTTGTTGCTATGATCTCCAAAGAAATTCGGGCCTCTTATTATCTTGCTGTACATACTTTAATTTTTTGCGAATTGTCTCTTGTGATGTATTTTGCTTTTTCAAGTGAAGATAATGTGACACACCTATTATTATGGACTTTCCTGATGTTGTTTTTGTTCTGTATTTTCCAGAGCTGGGAGTTCAGAATTAGTATTGGATCAAGTGCTTTTTATAGCAGAAGTTGTATCATTATTAGAACCTGCAAGTATTAGTGAAAGACCTGAATGCAAATTCATTATGCTTTTCCTTCAAAGGATGTGCTCATACCTAAGCAGCAAAGGGAAGCAAGTGTTGATTGATAGATTCCCCCCATCCGATTTCCCTCTGATGTGGTACTCTTTTGGGTTAGCATTCCTAACTAAAGAAATGAAAATTTCTGTATCACATGTTCTTGTCACGAATGCGGTTGCCAGCATTGAAGATTTTCTAAGTTCTAATTTAAGTGTGCCAATGTATAAAAGAATGGTACTTAAATTTTTTTAAATCTAAAAATGCGTTTTTATATTGATATCTTAAACATGGAAAAGGTGTTCAGCTCTTATGCCCCCCTTTTTTTTTTTTTTAGGTATGTTGTTTATATGGGCTTTTTGCTGCTGTGGATGTCCATTCACCCAAACATGTAGCTAATGACACTCAGTTGCAGTGCGTGGTACCAAGTATCATCTCTCTTTGGGTTCATGTATGTAAGGGTGTTAAAGTTGAACTCAATAAAACGAGAAATCACTCTGCAGCTGGTTCTCTGTGGTTACACAGGCTTTTTGGAATCTTATGTAGATGTGTAGAGTTTCTCACTCATATTATGAGTATTAATGACATCATACAGGTCAGTTGTCTGCTGATTATCACAAATTTGTGTCATAATTGTACATTTAAATGGATCCTTAATAATCCATCAATGTTGTAACTTTTACAGGTTTTGACTGAATTGGGTGGAGATATTCATGACTGCCATCCTTCAATAAAACTCTCAGTGTTAAAAATAGTGCACGGCTTAGCAACCAAGAATCTTGAAATTCATCCCAATCAGGCTTTGGTCTGCTCCCAAATTTCAAAGTTATTATCTTCCCTTCTTACTGATTCTAACTCACTTATAGTAGAGTGCGCTCTTGAAACATTTGAATATTTTGCCCATTTTACTGCTCATGAATGTATTGTAGCAGAAGCTGTTGCTGATGATGAATTGCTCCAACATATTGTTACATCATATTTACAAAGAGAAACTCCTGTAGTTAATACAAAATCAAAGTTGCTATCACATCAGGAATATTTTTCATTCCAGGGTAGTGTTGCCTACAGTCACAAATGTAAATTTAAAATGTTAAGAATTTCATCTCCCAAAACTGATGAGAAACCAGCCAAAAAACTGAAATTAGAGAGTGATGACTCCTCAGATTTGAGTGCCTTTCTTGCTGACGACTTTTTGAATGAATTTGTTGAAAAGGACATAACTGACGCTGTGACCAGAATTTCTAAAGATGTGCTATATCTTGTGTCTCAGTGTTCTTTCCACACATTGCCAGTTTCATTCAAATGTGATCTGAAGAAAGCGGTTGATGAACTTAGTAAATATGTGAGCTCCTGAAGTTCTTGTACATAAGTAAAAACTAAAGTTATAAATAAACGAAAAAGGAAACTGTCAGTGCACCTCAGTATAAATTACTTTGTCCTCTTCCTATGTACACCAAGAAAATTATAACAAATCTTCATTTAAAAAAAATTGACCTTTAATATTTTCAGAGAAAAATGGAGATAAATCATGCTCTCAGCGAAGTTACTTTTATTTTGGTTCTACTATCCTAAAGATCAAAATTATTATCCTACGGTCCCAAAGTTAAGACTTATAGCTCAACACAAAAGCGCGGTTTTTCCGTTTTTGAATCGTTTTTCTTTGGGGAAAAGGGGGGGGGGAAGGGGGGGGTTAACTTGTGGTCACAACGTGGGTCAAAATCAGGTCACAGTTAGCAGTTCTTTCGGGTCGTGTTAGGAACGCAACGCAGGAAGTTCGCGCGGACAATATTTAAAGGCTCAGCAAACATCATCGTCTGTTTATGTTATTAAGACCCAAGAATTGCCTGTTGATTTATGTACACACAACTAATAACTAAGCGTGTTGACTCTCCACTACGTTGTGTACAAGTCTGTTTTGTATTGTGGCGATTATAATCATTGGAACTTTTCTCCAGTTCGGTGGTAATCAACAATGTTCTCTTTGCGGACATTTTAACCAGTATTACCTTATCGAAGTTTGCAACGTATTTGAGAAACCTATCCCAGATATTATGGTAAGCGTTTTTTAAACATCATAGAATCATGTTCAGTCTCCTGTCTATACTATAATCCATAACCTTAAAATAGTTGTAGTAATCTACAATAAAAGTCAGTTTAAGGCCAAACTAGTTTTAAAATAAAAAATTCACAATGCACATGAACCTTTCTCCTAGCTACGTGTTTTGGATTATTGCCTCGTAGCAGATTTTGGTGCTCTTTTTCTCTTGCTGTATTTATTGAGTCGCTTGCGACCTTTCACTTTGCTTTTCTTATTTCTAGGATCCCATGGACACTATGGCTGAAGCAGCAGTATCAAGTGGGCATTGTTTTGTGTGTGACAAAGATTTGTCTCTTTCAAAAGACCGAAACGTGCTGTTACTCTCCAATCTGACAGAATACTCACGCACTGGCCTTCCAACGAAAATTGGACAATTAATGGGGGATGGGTTTATGGTGGTTGTTACTGCTTGTGATGAAGCCTGCACTCGCTGCTATGACCTCTTAAATCTCTTAGACAAGTTAGAGGTTGATATAGACAAGGTTCGGCGTCTTTTAACGTGCTATCTCCGCAAAAAATATGGACTGATTGAGAGTAAGTCTGTACATACCAGTGTTTGTATGAAGCAATTGTGAATGAAACTTTTTCTAACATTTGTTTCCTGTGTATGTCAGTTATCAAGGATGAGCCTCCTGATAATTCAGATGATCAAATATTACTTTTTGATGAAAGAGCTGCCCGAAATCTTGAGGAGGAGGTAAACCATGTAAGTTTTATTTAAGTGACATTTATTACATGTTAAAAAATTTAAAAATTTGAACTAGACAGTATGTAACCTGAAATACAACTTTTCAAATTTTTATATTTGTGTTCCAGGTGATGTATGGTAAAGGTGGCCATTTGGATATCGATTTCAAAACTTCTATATCAGATGAAAACTCAAGAATTTGTGATATTCTGAATGCTGCTATCAATGTAAAGCAACCGAAAATGTTATTAGCACATATCAAACAGTCATCATCTAAAGTATGGAAGTGCAAAAGCTGTGGTTTTAAGAGCAAGACTGGAAAAGAACTAAGAAACCATGAGAAGTCTCATGTGTCAGTTTCTCCTAGAAAGTTTCCCTTTGGATGTAGACTGTGTGATTTTAAAGCTAGTACCAAATCAGAACTAATTGAACACTCCCGAAAGCATGTCTTTCCTAAATCGTTTGAGTGTGAAGTTTGTAACAAAACTTTTAGCTCTCAAGTATCATTGGATGAACATTCAAGTACTCACAACATATATCAGTGCGCTGACTGTGGAGCAGCCTATGAACAACTTGAAAGTCTGATGGTCCATGAGTGTGTGTCTCAAGTACTGCCCAATCAGTCTTCAGTTATATGTGAGATAAAAGTTGAACAATCTGATGGTGTTGATTCAACTGGAAATGTGACTGATCCATTACATTCAGAGGAAAATTCCCAGTCTACTGACTTTGATTCACTTTGCCGGGATGCTCTTAGAGATGAGTCAGAGTTCTCAGAAGCACAAGATAGAGGAAGAACAGAAATTGTGCAGGAAGCCAATGCTGGCATGTTGTCTCCAAAATTTAATTCCTCCTCCTCCACCCATGACATTAACCGGAAACAGACTGAAACTCAAGGTGATGGTGTGGAGGAAATAGCATCTGTGATAGGTTTATTTACTGGTGAGGACCAATTTGATGCTGTAGATGAAGAGGATGTGGAGGAGGGAAACAATATTGCTGAAATTGATGATGAAGACATTGACGATGATGCAGAAGATGAAGATTTCCTCAATGATGGAGAGGACTTCTGTCAGGATAAGCTATCTACTAAAGGCATCAACAAAATTTTCGTCAATGGAGTGGAGGTTTCTTTGGCTGACATAGTTGGGGAAGAAGGTGAAGGCATGATGGCTGTGGATTTAGTGTCTGCAGAACTTGCTGAGCCTTCTGATGAAAACCAGGATGGAGATGGACAAGGAGATATACAGAAAGTCTATGTTTGTTCTATTTGCAAATTCCGTACTGAAGATCACAATGAGATACAGAAGCATTTGGAGTCACACAGCATTGTTTTTGCGATGGAATGTGGGATATGCCAGATGAAACTTAAAAATCAGCGCACATATGACAAACATATGCAAAGACACCTCAATCTTAAGAGCCCTGCAGATGTTGCATGCACAGTCTGCAAGGAAGTTACCACCGACAAATTTGCTTTGCGCAAGCATATTCTTGACAACCATCCTGAAGTATTCAAATGTCAGTTTTGTAATTTATCATTTGAATCTATCAGAGCTCGGCGGAAACACGAAGCTGCTCATGAGGCTGATTCTGACAAGACTTGTAATGAATGTGGAAAAGTATTCCGGAAGCTGTCCCAACTAAATATGCATAAAGAATATAATCATAGGGACTTGAAGTGCCAACATTGTGAGAAACAGTTTGATGCTATCAAGAAGCTAAAAGATCATGAAAGACGCCATGTGAATAATAAGGAAGGATTTCCTTGCTCTCAGTGTGACAGAGTCTTGAAAACTGCATCTGGATTAAAGTTACATAGAGCTAAGCACACGGGTCAATATAAGTTTTGCTGTGATGTCTGTGGCGGTGGATTCATGTCTAAAGCAATCTTGGATGAACACATGGGCCGTCATACTCAAGAAAAACGGTATACTTGTGATGTGTGTGGAAAAATGTTTGTTTTTAATAGTACTATGCGAATACATAGAAGGTGGCACGACAATCCTCTTCCTTACAAATGTAAAACTTGTGGTCAGAAGTTTCGACATACTTCTTTATTGTCGGTCCATCGTAGAAGAATGCACACAGGGGAGAGGCCATATAAATGTCCTTATTGTTCCCTTACATTTACTGTAAGTAATTGCTTGAAAAGACATGTCGTTCTTCATACAGGAGCATATCCTTACTTCTGTGAACCATGCAATAAAGGTTTTACCACCAAGCAAAAGATGGCTGTACACCTTGCTAAGGTTCATGATAACCGGGAGCTGTTGAATGCCAAAGCTCCTCCTTGTGAGTACAAGATGGTCATTCCTAACACACCTGTTCATGGGCCCCCAGAAACAGAAGATGTTAAGGGTCTTGTCACACCAATGGAGGAAGTGGAGCATGCTGGAGAAGTGCAACATGTCATCATTCAAAGTGACGAACAGCAGCTTGAAGCTGAAGGAAATATCCAATTACAAATTATAACAATGGACCCAGACCATGGTTTTTCTGTGTTTGAGTAACAATTGTTAAAAGTAAATTTTATTTCAACGTGCCCTCATAATTCTAAATTGCAGATGATATGATACGATAATCCCACATGGGCATTATGCGAGGCATTATATTGGAAATATTAGTTAAGGAATACAGGATTTGTAGCAATATTTATTTTAACAATATATTTATTTAAATGTTAAACTCATATGACATTATTGCCATGAATTTTTTCTTACGTACTATGTCTGTTCTCTGCTGGTAATAACTTTGCATGAATTGTTAAAAGTAGGCCCAGTTGTGCCTATGAAAGTTAGGTTGCCAAAGACATTGGGACTTTTTAAATTCTGATTTGAGGAGCACATCCTTACTTCTTTATGAAGTTTTGATGCATAGAACAGAAGTTGTGTATTTTGCTTTCACAGCTTGAATATGCAGCATTTTTAGAACTAGTGTTGTCATGTAGCCATTTGCAGTGACAGTTGATGTATGTTGTAGGATTTTATTTTGTCTGAAGTGCAATTAATGCATAATGCTAAATTTGTTTTTCTTTCTTTTTTAGAACATGTAAAATACTTGTTTATATAATTTTATTGATAAGGAGTTTTTTGTGTATACGATGAGATGCTTCTGTTGTTTGCAATTGTACATGTTGTTAATAAATGCGTATTGAACTCTAATATTGTTGTTTGTTTATCTTCCTTTGTGGACTACCGCAAAGATTTTGAAGACAGTAATGAAATAGTGCTTTTCTCCTCCAACATTCTTTGGGATGTAAAAAAAGATAGTAGGAATTAGGTTTCAAATCATATATAAAGATTTATTGCTCTTACAAAAATATGAAATATTGAACGGATCCTCCCTATAAAATATAAATAACAAACCATCTCAACTTTAAATATACATAAAAGTTGCAGTTACAATGACAGGTACATGACACTAAGTATACTGAACACATAACGTGAGAGGGATTGTGCTTTTGCTAAAGCCTTTTGTCGAACATGCATATTTTTGGTGTTGCCCTCCGTTCGATGCGACTATGGAAAAGAATACATGATTTATAATAAAATGGCGGGTTTGTCATTAAACATAACATGTGGCTGACTTATCCTTGCGAAACTAGCTACTGTTTACACTTAACCATACTTTTGTACTTTGTCAAGGAGTACAATTAATGTGAGAGTGAATATACAAGGCAAATCTGGCAAAAAATATATTCTGGCCAAGTACTCTATATTATAAATGAAGGTGGGTTAAGTTTGTACACATTAAATATTTTAAGAAAGCAAAGAGCACAGTGAACATTTTAAGAGCAGAAGTAAAAGAATTGTTGAAGCATTTTACATTGGCAAGAACTTGTGATGGAGTTAAAAGTAAGTATTCAAAATAACAACAAACAAAGTGTTTGGCCAAGAAGAAACTAGTCCATGCTAAACTATCATAAAGATGATGATGGAGGAATAGAAAACAAAGTAAATTATGAACATGATAAGAGATCAAAGTGATGAATACATGGAACATTATGAAAACTGATAAATTCTTAATGACTTTTCAGACAGTGAAGCAAGAAAGTTTTTGTTGTTGAGTTTCATTGGACAAAGATCCATCACAGGGTCTGAACACTTTAACGGCCCAGCTGGAAGCTTCTGTCCATTAGTTACACTCCAAATAGCAATATGGCCCTCACTTTCCTGATGGGCACATACTAATATGTCCTTCACATTACCGTCAATTTCAACCTGACATGGTCTGGACATAACTCGCTGAGTTGTTCCACCAACAAAAGAATGAATAATATTTGCCTGAGGTTGAGAGCCAGCAAATCCCATCTGCAAAAGAAAACCACAGAATCCTCATGTAACATACGTTTTCACATCCTGTATTGAGAATTAAATCCCTGTCTCACCTGGTAGAGCTGGTGCTGAACATGAGGACTTTGTGTTGTTGGCCTTGTGGACACCAAGACGTGCTGTGTTCTGTGGTTGTAATTCAAAGCAGAAAACGGACCCTCAATACTCAGGGGGTAGGGTCTGAATTCTGAATTACTTGTCCGTTCATACACTCTAAAGCGATTCAGGCGACATGATAAAAAGCCTCCATTGGGCAACCAACTTCCTGCTGGCACTGCAGATAGGGAGATCACAGGTGCCCCATCCCCTTGTGTAGTAATACGGCTCACCTCAGTGTCTGAAATGTTAAGAAACAGAAAATGTTAGGAAATAGAAGATTTACTTCAAATATTTCAACTACAAAAATATATTTGCTTACGAGTATTGCGGATGTCATATTGCAAAGTTGTGCCATTTTGGGTACCAACAAAGAAAATATTGGTATTATTTCCGTCCCAACAACAACTCCATAGAGGCATTTCAGCATTGAAGGTCATCACAGACTGCAATTAAGATCAAAAATGAATATGTAGACACTATGATCTAATTTTACATCTAATACCACCACAATATAAGACCAGAATATGAAACTTACAGAATTTGTAGTCATACAGAATATTTTAGCGGTTTTATCCAATGATGCACTTAACAGTAAATCTTTACGATGAGGATTAAATGACAAGTCTCGGATGGCTTTGGTATGAATGGGCACAACTTGACGAAGACAAAACTCATCAGTGTCAATAAACCTTAATCCAAAGTCAGGAAACAGAGGGTTGACAGACGACTGGGAGGCTACCAAAACACTTTTCCATTCATTAAACGCTAAAACCCTGCAGCCTCCATCTCGAGAAACTTCAATCTGTCGGAAATGAAACAAAGATCATGAAACACAAGGCAATTTTTAAAAATCCTACACAATTAAAGATACTGAGCCCACACCCAAGCCGGTCCTCTAGGTGTAAACAGAGTAAACTTGGCTTTAAACTTGTCGAAAAATGACTCAGCAATCACTGTCTTTAAAATACCAACTTAGAGTCTAAAGAAAGAAAAAAAAAAGAAAAGAGTGAACTTACTCTGTTTGCTACGGAAATCTTTATCTGTGCAGCAGCAGCAGCAACCTGTCTTGATGTGTTAGGCAAAAGCTGATGAGACTGAGAAAAAATCCCTTGATTCTGAAGCTCTTGTAGTTTCATTTGTTGTTCCTTTTGAATCCTGACAGCATCTTGATGCAATTGTCTTTCATATGCAAGTTCGCGGGAAAGACGTTCCTTTTCTTCCTCCAACTAATAATGAGACAGTTACAGAAAAGATTATAGGTAACAACTAATCATTTATCTAAAATAGCATTAAAAAATTACTACTTTGCTGGTACAGAAAATGTCACCTTTTTTATTGTTTCCTTCAATGCCTCCTGCTCACTAGTATCTAATACTCGAATTTTAGAAGCATACAGAGGTCTTATATCTTTCACTGTGGCTTTCTTTTTACATTGTGGGCATTTTCTGTCGTTTGCCTTGTGAATCTGTAAAACAGGACAGAAAATATGTGAAAATTTAACAAGGTTTTAAGGAACTGAGGAATAAATCTGGCTACAGAACATCCAGAAAACTGATCAAGGAACAAGCTTTATCTCTGTTTTTCTCTTCAATAGTAATGACAAAATATATCTCTGATGCTTAAAAGAAGGCACATCTCACCTGGAGCCAGTGCTGTATGCACTGCTGCCCAAACAAATGCCCACAGCGAAGAGCGACAAGACGATGCTCTCCAGAGTTGGTCCATGCATCAAAACATATAGGACAAAGCTTTCCCTCCTCTTCTTCATAACTTTCTTCTAGCTTCTCCACCTTCTCAACTTCTGGCTCAACCCTCACCTTCTTGAGAGGCGGACTCTTTTCAGGGGATGTTAAATCTACAAAGTAATATAGGTCATAGCTTGCATTTAGAATGTTGGATACATCAGCCAAGATGCTCTAAAATGTGTTAAAATAAATGTTACCTGGCGAACGAATGCGTTGAGCAAGAGGTAAGTTCTCTACATCAGGTGTTCCAGAAGAAGAAGACTGCACAGCGGGAGGAGGTACAACTGGCTCGATCTCAGATGCCACTTCTACTTCCTGAATAGTGTCACTGGGCTGGTCATCTTCCATTATGGACTGTAATGTATTATCATCAGAAGAAGCCCCAGGCTGAGGGACAACACCATCCTCATTTGTAAATTGATCTCTTCCTTCCATATTGTCATCTGTTGTAACAGTGGATATGGAAGCTGAATCAAGAATCTCATTAGAGCTTTCCTGAACGGAGAGGGAAACTGGCCTATGAATCATAATTAGGTCAGTGTCTTCAATTGGTGGTGGTGGAGCGACATCTGAAATATCCTGTTCTTGAGAAATTGGTGGCCCTGCTGATTCATTTCCCAGATTAGGGACAGAGGCACCGTCCTCTACTGAAGCTGTAGAGGTCGACTGTTCCTGAGAACTTTGTGTTCTCACCCAATGATTACTGGATACAATAATCCTCCTCAGAGCCCGGCGTACCAAAATTGGTGAAGTGTCCATTGAGGAGCTTTGATTGTAATCATCACCATTTCCATCTCGCATATCAGATGTTTCAGGCAAATCAACAGAGGTGTCCATAGCCTCATCCATTTTGATGGTTTGCAAAGGAAAAGTAAACCGCAGATGTGTTATCCAGGAAAATTGCACAGGCTTCAATCAGCATATCACATCAGGAAATATGGAGTTTGGCCTCAATGATAAAGTGTGCATTATAAACGGAAATCATTGCATATCCTGAAACATACAATAATAAAACAAAAAACACTTTACAGACTGAATTGCGAGCTGAAACCCATAAATCGTTATGAACAAGGAAAATCATGGAGCATAATTACATGTCTTTCAAAAACCAACGAAAAAAATAATCCAGTCTCAATGTGTAGGACTAATAAAGAATACATCCAAGGCCCCTTGTGACATGATGTGTTAAGTAGGTTAGCATAAATAAACATCAGAACTTCAGATTTTGAAAAACGAATAATGATACTATGAATCATAAAAAGATTAATGTTCTCTTAGAAGTAAATCTATTTCCAAGGCGCGAGTAAGAGTCAGACAAAATCCTTGGCAGGAAAATACTGAAGTGCAAGGGTACATTGTGTGCGGACATCCAGAGAGAAGGGCGATCTTTTAAATTGACAAAATGAAGAAGACAAGAAAATGCTTTTGATACAATAAATTAAACATTTGACAACAAAGGGGAATGGTGAAGCTCACCAACAACTCCGTAAGAGTGTCAACGCGAATCTTGAATTGCACGCATTCGATAGCAAAGATACGGACTTGACATAATTAAGGATCACACATAACATGAACCACAACTTTTAGGATCAACAGTCATGAAATGTTCACAAAATGGGACATGGCTCGAATTCTAAAGTAAATGACAAGAAGAATAGCTGACGGCAAGACCACAATATAAATGATCAAACAGCTGGTGTTCAGCAACACAACACTACTTTCGCATGACAAAGAACTAGCAGAAGTGCAGAGTGCTGCGCGCTCTCTCCTAGTAGACAATAAGCGCTCAAGACTCATTTCAGCATGAGTAAGAACGATACAAATGACTTAAATCACAGTCTAACCTTACTAACCTGGCTTTCAAACATGCTAGTGTACACACAGAATTAACGCGCCAACTTCTTCAGTTCAAAAATAATAACAACGACATTTTGCAGCACTCTCCCACCAGAGCAATCCGAATCCGAATACAGGACTCTCACCGCTACTCCACCATCCGCCCCCACCCCCCACTGAACAATCAACACTGCTGCCCCTTGCTCCCCTTGCTGCTGCCTCGTCCTAAATTCTTATTTACTGGAGCATAACAATTAACTTCTTACAACCAGAAATTTGTGCTCATCCTATTTCTTTTACTACCTTGACGTGTTTCTTATGGAGGGATTACGTGATTCGACGGCGGTAACTGATACTGGTATGTATCATAATTCATGAATGATGATTTTGCTCCCATTCATATATTTTGAAAACATCATACCATCATTGAATTGATGTTTTTTGAACTTTTGTTTGCAGCTACAATCCCTGGTCCATACGTTAGCCCTGAAAGAACAGAGTCCATTCCATTGAAGGGAACGTCTGCATCTTCATCATCTAATTTCTTTTCTCGCTGCTGTCGGAACTGTTTGGGCTTTGCGGAAGATGAAGCAGGAGATGGTCTCAAATTCATAATTGTAACGTTTTTTATTTTGTCTGTAGCAGTAACTGTAGCGCTCGTTGCACAAATCTATCAGGGAGATTATCAAGTCAGTACATTTGATGAAAAATGGAACTAAATGCTAATTTGCAAGATTTCTCACCTGTTCTATTCATTGGTTTAGGTTGTTCCTCACGGCAGTGTTGCTACTGATAGCACAGAATGCTCAGTTATAGGGAGTAACATACTGAAAAAGAAGGGAAATGCAGTTGATGCAGCTGTTGCAAGCACGCTGTGCATGGGTGTGGTAAATCCACATATCACTGGACTTGGAGGGTAAGAGTTAACTTAGAAATATTGAATCAAATGGAGCTACGGGTGTGCGCTTTGAGAAAGTCTGTATGCAGTAAGTAGGTAAAAGGGATGGGTTGTGACTAGTTAGTGAAAGTTGCTTGGGATTAGGCAGATAAGGAATGATACTATTTTGGAAATACTGTATGAATTGATAACTCATTTTGTAATTTCCTGATCAGTGGTGGTTTCATGCTGGTTTATGACCATCGAAGAAGTGAAGTCATTGAGTCCCGAGACTTTAGAGAAGCTGCTCCAAAAGATGCGAAACTCCCTTCTAATGGACCATTGGGTCCGTTTACAGTTGGTGTTCCTGGAATAGTGAATGGTCTGTTTGCTGCTCATAAAGCGCATGGAAAACTGAGTTGGAATGAAGTGGTTGCACCTGCTGCAGACATTGCAAGGTAAGCTATCAAAAAGAAAAAGATATAAAATCGTCATTAGTGCTGATAAATCTTGAAATTTGATGGTCTTTTCTGGTTTAGGTCTGGATTTCCTGTCCCAAGCAGTTTAGTTGCTGCCAGAGCGAAGCTAGCACCACGTGCAGGTTTCAACAATATGCTTCATGACTTAATGGATAGCCTAGAGGCTGGTCAGAGTCTAAAAGTACCATCGTTAGCTGCTACACTTGATCTCATTGCAAGTCAAGGACCAGATGGTCGGTATCTCCCATTTTTGAAAGCTGATGGTGGAAGTTTGTGGTGCAACTTCTGTTCCTGTTCCTCTGCTATCGGCATTCTGCTTCATCGGTGTCTAATTCATGCATAATGGTGGGTGGGAGCACTTGTATGTTCACTAATTCTAAGTCAAACTATTATAGGCTATTCCAACAACTGTTTGAACTGGATGACGAAGTGCAGTACACAAACAAGGGCAAGGGGCGAGGCGGTTGTGTACCCGCTTCCTGTCCACCAGCTCGCCTCTTGCCCTTGCTTGTGTACTTCAGCTTGTTCTTCGCCTTCCGGTTCAGACAGTCATTGGAATAACCTATTTGAGCAGTATGATGATCAATCTAATATCAACACTGGTAAACTTGTATTCTTAATTTTATTTACGTATTTGAAAAAGGTCACGATTCAACATGTTTAAGTTGATTTCATTTAATACTTGTATCTGCACTTTTGTATATATTATATAATTTTTCAAACTTCTTGATTTGCTGCTAATGAATGGATTGGGGATTTTGATTATTTTATCTTCTGACTGAACCTTGAAGTGCCTCTGACTTCTGCACTTTTGTTTGTATTATATAAATTTGTGAATTTCTGTATATTTTTGCATATTTAATTGTTTCTAACAAACGGATTTGGGGTTTGGATTATTTTTATCTTCTGACTTTACTTGAAGTGCCAGTGGCTTTTTTTTTTAATTTTCCTAGCAACTTCATAAGGTGTAACAAGAATGTGTTTTACTTTTCAGTATTTTACAATGGAAGCATTGCAAAGCAGATTTTGTCTGCTACAAATGGCAGTACTCTCACTCTCAAAGATTTATCCAATTATCGCTCAGTATGGAGAGAACCACTACATGGAAATTTTGCTGGCTTTAATATTATTGTGCCAGGAGCTCCATCTGGTGGTCCCCTATTACTTGCTGCTCTGGACAGCATTGCTGCCTTAAACCTGAGCCACGCCGTTACTGAGGAACCTTCTCCTCTTCTTTTATATCGATTGGCCCAGTCCATTCAGCAGAATTATGCTGGTTTCTTTGCCGAATCAGGTAAATATGAAACACTTGAAGCTTGCTACTGGATTTTTGTTATGTGCCAAAATCATTGAAAATTAAACTAGTCTCACCTTTCTTCTTCTATCTATCAATTTTCAGGGGATCCAGACTTCAGTTCCACGTCTAGCACGGGCTTTGTTCCATCTAGTCTTCCAGAAACTGTTGCATCTCATGTAGCAGCAGTTGATCTTAATGATCTCTACGTTTCAGTTGTGAGGTAGAGGTCTTTAAAACTGTTTGGAATAATGATTTATGTTTATGGACTTGATCCTATTCCGAGCCTTATTTTTCTTTCCCCTTAAATTCTCTGTGTTTCTATGATAATTTTTTCTGTTTTTCTTCCTACAGTGGTCACAATTCGTTATTTGGATCGCAGATTTTGACAGAGGCTGGTTTTATTTTAAACAATGCTTTGGCCAATTTTGATGGTTCATCCTCAAGCTCTTCCGTCCATAGTCCTTCATTTGAAAATTTGTACCCACCCAAAGATGATACTAACAGCACCACTGTTGCAAAATTTACTCCCTTATTACATGGAAGTAGTTTGCGAGACCATGTGTCTGAAGGTGTGCCCAAATTTGACCAATTTCATCCTCTTGCATGGAGGGAAGAGGAAAACTCAACCCAAACAGCAAAAAAATTGGAAAGAGAAAAAAGATTTGATGTATCAGAATCTGGACCCAGAGCTGCTATTTGGGGAAGCAGTGTTGCAAATAATCGTTTAGTTGGAGGTAAAAGACCAATCTCGCTGTCAACACCCATTATAGCAGTGGAAATGGGACATATATGCGGTCGCCGACTTGTTCTAGGTCAGTGTGGATTTCATTGGAGCGTTCCTTTTATATCATGTTTTATTCTATATCATCTTGAATCGGAAGGAAATAACCGTGTTCTCTTCCTCATGTTTTTATCAGGTGGAAGTGATGCAGGCATTGCTGCTCAAGTATTGTCTCAGCTGCTAGTGTTAGATGGGAATATAACATCCAGTATTGAAGCCCCAAGAGTGAAATTGAGTCCTACTGGATCCTCATTATCTTTAGAACAGTGGTATGCTGCACGTTTAAGTCCTGCCAGTCGTCAACAACTCACTGAACAGGGTCTATTAATGCAATCCCCTACTGCTTTCAATCCAAGTGTGAATATTGTTGAAAAAGTTGGCGATACTTTATCGTCTCATTCAGATTCTCGTGGGGAAGGTGTTGCCAGCAGATTTTAATGCAGCAAAATGATGAATGGCAGTTGTTAACAAAGTTTGTGATATTTTATTACATGTATCCATTGCTCTCGCTCCCTCTCTTTTTCTGTCTCTCCCTGAAGAATTTAGAGGGAAAGATTTGTGATACTAAGTAGATATATGTGAATACTGCTGGGCAGAGTGAATTTCATATCAGCTTTGAATTTTAATCTGAGTACATCGCAGAATGTTTACTTTAATCTTTTGTTTTGGTTTAACACTGGGGAGCACTTTTAGTGTGCATTTTATGTTAATTTGACTTAAAAGGGTGTCAAATGAGTACATAACTTTCTTGCTTGGAATGCTTGGATAATCAATCTGTTTCCTGTGTGCAAAGTCAATATGTCTGAGATGTAATTCTTTTGTTGTTTGTTGACTAGAACAATTAAGTATTGTCATCTATGAAATATTTATTTATTTATTTATTTATTGAATCACTTGTAATCATTTTATATATTTTTCTTTGCCCTTGTTATTTCCTTTTTATTAATATATATAATTTACCTAATGCTTGTGTTTTGTTTTTTTAAGTTGTGTAGAGCAATAATCATGCACTTAATGTTATAAAATTCTGTGATAGTGCTCTTGCTTGTGAGTGAAGTGTTATGACATGATTCTCAAACATCTCTGCATTGTGCACAGACTGCTTTGGAAGCTACTGGCAAGAGATAGCTGGAATGGAAATTTTTCTATAGAGTCTGATGTTACTTTCAAAGGAACTTTATTCTTGTAACAAAAAATACATCTTACATTCATAACATAACAGAATAAAAAAAAATTATATCTACCATGAACACTGACTAGATGTGTTTTTTTTTTTCAATCTCTAACCTATCACAGCTCATTTTTGTCTCTCATATGCCTCTTTGTAACTTGCACATTCTTATGAATCCAGTGCCTGTCTTTGAACTATTAATCATACATTATTTTTTGGATTATTATATATTAAATAATATTTGATGAAATTTCACCAGCAAATTATAGTAAGAGGAACTTTCATCTCAACATCAATTGCCATTAATTTTCGGTGCCACCAATACAAACGTTTTAAATTTGTCATCTTCATTGGCTGAAGCCTGAAGTTATCAATTGTTGAAGCAACAAATCTGAAATAAAAATTGGCAGGAATGTACAATATTAGCATCTTTCTGACCTGTTGAGAATTTGTTTGGCTTATCTTAGAAGCATTTATGCCCAATATTGGCAATGCAGGAGCTGCATCATCACAGTAGGTATTATTGTAAGCAATGCTTCAAAGCCTATAAGCCTGACGATATACTTTGAATCCAGTGAATGAAATTTAATTGCTAATTCCTGATGGGCGATATCTCAGACAGCATCGACTGAACCGTTTTTTGTGCTCTTTGGAGATACCGATCTCAAACATTCGTGCACAAACGAACACATTTGGCCAGAACCCATAAAAGGTATGCTGTGGATTCGCGGTCACAGCAAAGCACAAGTTCTAGAGCGCACTGTAGCTTGGCCGTTGGCGGTCTGCTTCTGGGCGGCTGACTTGGCTTTGCGGAAAAGCCCTTTGGATACACCAGGCCGGACAGCCCCGGTCAGCCCGTGGCTCTGCGTTGAGTGTCTGACTGAGTTCTTGTCGTCCTGGCCGGCTGCAGCACCACGACCATTGGAATCCTGAAAACAGATCACACAAATCAACATCCAATTCAATATTAAAATAAAAGGAGTTCCACTGTACTGTGGACGCCCAAGCAGAACAAGCTTGTCAAAATGACTTGTAGTAAGGGAAGGGACTTCCCTTGTTCCGCCCTCTGTGGATACTCACTGTGTGGAAGGCGTCGCAGGCACCACTGCCGTTCTCTGGAGTGGCTGGCTGAGAGGAAGCCTGCTTCTGGAGGCGGTGCACGGCGATGCGGTAGGTCCCGATGACTGGTGACCGGACGCCCTTCTCGAGGTGCTCGTCAATGAGCGCCGCCCCGATGCCCAGGGCCGCCAGCCGCTCCCGCGCTAACACTTCGATCTCCGTGAGGGCAGGGGTGGCGGCGGGCGGGGGCGGGGACGCGGCCTCCACGGCGCCGTCCTCCGGACCGGCCGAGGGGGGCGCGGGGTTGGTCACGGGTGTCGGGACGTTGAGGCGAGTGGGCAGTGTGACCCAGTCGTCCTGGTCGTTGGACACCTTAGGCTGCGGCGTGTCCCGCAGCCACTCAGACGACAGGATCTGCTCCATGGTGAGCCGCTCGGACGGTGTCTGCTTCAATATGGCCTCTGTGCAGGAGTTCACATCAAGATTAAATAATCGAAAACAAGTAAGAAAAATTTGCGAACATTTTCGGGAAAATTACAGTCATATTTTTCGCCAACACCTAAGTAATTGTCTAGTCAGGGTGATTTGAAAGCGGTGAAACGAATTGCTCTGCCAAGCATACACCTTTATCGTAGAACCAAGAAAACTTTGCCTTGCAATATCACTGCCAAAGGGATCACACTTCACTTCAAAGCTCTGCAGATGACATTGCCCTGCGCCGCGGCCCGCAGCCCGCAGTACTTGCCTATCAGACCCTGGCACTCGTCCGAGAGGTGGGCGGGCAGGCTGAAGTGGCCCTCCAGGATGTGCCGCTTGAGCGAGGCGACGGTGGGCGCGCGGAAGGGCATGTGGCCCGTGACGATGAAGGCCAGCAGCACGCCCAGCGCCCAGATGTCGACGGGCGGCCCGCGGTACGACTCGTCGCGGAACAGCTCGGGGGCGGCGTAGGGCGGCGAGCCGCAGAAGGTGTTGAGGTGCTGCTGCAGGCCTGCGAGCGCCACTCACTGTCAGTCAGGGTCTGGCCGCGCGGGGTCGTTCATAAATTACGTAAGACAAAATTGGGCCCTTTTAGGACCCC
>CABIKL010000474.1:0-22225 GCA_902196195.1 Aptinothrips rufus
TGAAAGACCTGTATACTTGGCAAAGAAACGCGATGCGCGTAATTTCGCAAACCACGCCTTTAGTTGTCAAAGTGGGCTGGTGCGGCAGTCGCAGCACTTGTCTACCCAGTCACTAGTCAAGATGGCGGACTAGGCGCGACAGCCATGGCGTTTCTTTGCCCAGTATCCAGGTCTTTACTCCAGGTAAACGCCGGATGTTTGCTGGAGATGACGCGGCTGCCAATCGGGCCGCCGATCGCAAACTGCAGACGGGCGCACTTTATTAGCCAGGTTGCCGGGGGGACATAGAGAAAGTCTGGGCGGAACGAGACACCTAGCAGTTCACAATCTATCTCGTCACTGTCCCAGAGAAGGCGAGACACGACGATGTTCACGCTATCGTACTCACACCCGGTTGACTCCAATTTGATATCCTCCACCAGACGGGGAGACCCAGTGAGCGGCTGGGGAAAGTGTTTGAGGAGCGGAGCGGCAGCAGGTAGCGCCCAGCTCACGAGGGCTCATTCGGGGACGCTCACTGAGTTCGGTACTCAGTACCCAGAAAGCCCTCTGATTGGTCGATTCTGGAGAAGGTAACGCACCCTAATTTCACCTAACCTGGCAGGCGTCCAACATGGCCGAAACTTCACACAACCTAACCGAACCTAACGAAACCTAACCAAACGAAACCTAACCTAACGGAACCTAACCTAACGTGATCTAACCTAACGGAACCTAATTTCACCTAACCTGGCAGGAGTCCAACATGGCTGACCATCGCCACGTTGGCCTCCCGGTCGCCATGTTCGGCTTCCGTCGCCATGTTGGACTGACCGACCAAGAGGCCAACATGGCGGTGATCCCTAACGGAACCTAATTTTACTTAACCTGGCAGGGGTCCAACATGGCCGACCATCGCCATGTTGGCCTCCCGGTCGCCATGTTGGCCCGCATAAAAAGAATCATGACACGGCCGTTGTTGAACCAAGCATAACCAGCCACGCAACGAATACTTGCATGTTCAATAGATAGTTAATTTAGACACATATGCACTTCGGATTGATTCTTATCGATTCGGTTAACCTAACCTAACCTATTGAACACACAAGTACTCGTGCGAGACCCCTCGCCTGGCTGTGTGTCCGCGTCGCACTCAGCGCTCGCGCTCTGGCGACCCTTCCTGTCTCCCGGGTTATCCCGCGCTCGCCACATCCCGTCACCTCTCCCCACCTTCGGATTATATCCCCAGAATATCAATTTGGAGTACACCGGTGCACCTGCTTTCCAAGTCAGCGGCATGCCCAGAGGCCCGCCCAGAGGCCTGGATCGCAGCTAGGCCAGTGCTGAGCATCGCTCTCGTGGCGTCGAGACTGCTCCCTTGAGCGTCCATTATGTAAGCCCTCTTCAGGTCAATTTTATGACAAGCGAGAAACAGGTTCGGAAAGAATTCAAAATTGTCAATGGTTCGTCGTTTTATTTTAACATAATTTTTACAAGACATGTTTAAATATATCACAGTGGTCGGTTTCATAAAAGAACGCGGTTTAGAAATTATTTCCACATGATACAATTTACACCAGCTCAAAGCCATAAAATAAATTAAAAACCTCTTAGTGATGATACAATTTTCTTATAAATGCGAGCTTAGGGATTCTAAAAATTAAAATTATAATTTCTTAATAAGTCTTAGACAGTATGAGAAGAACATGCACATTAAAAATCAATTAGTCTTCAAGAAAGGTAAGTTTAACTTTTTAACAAACTGCATAATTTGGACATCATCCCATGAGGAGACTGGACAGAGTAAGGAAATTTTTTTATCACCATGGATAGAATCTGCAATGTCCTGAATATCACTGTCTTCGCATCCAACAATTACGATCTTCATATTCTTCTGTAAAGAGCTCAAGGTGGACGAGACACTCTTCAGATCACATGGACCAGCTTCTGAATGGAGAGAATATCTGATAACACAAAAACAAAGCATTGAAGAACAGAACAGCAACACAGTGAAATCTGAAGAGAGAAGGCGTAAGTTTTATTTCAAAAAAACCTAGCAACTTACCGTAATGCACATTCTTCCATAAATTCTTTTGATTGAGGAATTTTTTTATTACAGATAAGGAAAGTTGAAATTTTGCCTAATTTATTTTGCTTTTGTAGCACTGCATGAAAGAGGTGCAGAGTGGCTACCCCGACGAGACTGCCATCAATGCAAAGGACTATGTCCTCCAGCCTGTGTTTAAATACTTGATTATTTTAAGACATTGTACTCTGACATCACTGAGCTGAAAATAAAGAAAAATTAATTACCTTGCTTGTGACAAAGCTTTAGACAAATCTTGCAAAGCTGAGCTGATATAACTCATTCCACCCGAGCTTAAAGCCTCAATTTTTTCATAAGATGATGTTAACGGCATTGGATCAAAATCAACTAAGGTATCTGTAGGAGAAAAGGATGCATCACTTCACTAACTACAGCAAATGTATTTAATAGGATGGGATGATGTGATAAGTCATGAGACAGTACACACACTTACTGGGAGGCAATAACTCTTTTAGTCTGTTGACAGCTTTGAGTAAAATCTCCTGATTGTTTGCTTCAACGGTGACCTTAACTCGATAATAGCTACATCGATGGAAACAACAAAAGGATTATTGAGTTTTGATTCTAGCAGATTGAAAAGCAGTTAATCATAACAGGAAGAGAAGAACCTGTTATCATGTTGAGGATAAGATCCAAAAACAGCAGACGGGAACTCTTCAACTGCGGCAGTCAGACTTTTGGCAATTGCCACTTCATTCTCATTTATAAAGATCTCACTTCGGTGAAATTTTACACCAGATCCTCCAAATAGATCCTAGAAATTAAAGCAGGAAAAAACTTACGAAGAACATAGTTATTAAAAATATGAAAGGAACAAAATTTTTATGTACCTCACAAAGCATTGTAAATGATTTTTCCAAAAGAGGTGGGACCCCTGGGAATATGTAAACATTTTGTATAGAGATGTTTGGATATTTTGCTTTGCGATTCAGGACAGTATCAAATCCATATTTCAGTCTCGCAGACTTGGGTATCTGGAATTATGACACAAAATTAAAGCTGGTGGCAACCAATTTTGGTCTTGGATTTAGGATGCATGGATAATAAAAGTAAGTACACAAGCGAGCTTCATAGCAGGTGAAGTCAAATCTGTGGTTTGATAAAATTCGGAACAGATCTTCACTAGTTCTGGGTGAGGAGCAACTGTCTCATCAAAGGCTCTGGCAACTCCTGCAAAAATAAATACCATATGAGCAGTAAGAAAGAAGTCCTTTGCGTTCTTATGAATTAAAAGAGTTATAATCAAACCCAATGCACCTTCAAATGTAACATCGTCATGCGTTGGTCCAATTCCTCCAGATGTAATAACATAAGTATAAAGACGTGAGAACTTTCGAACTTCGTCACTTATTTCTTCAACATTATCCCCAATCACTGATACCTGCGAATCGGGGTACAATGAAGTTCAGTGAGAAGATACAAACATTTCCATAACTACGATGTATAGAACATAAACATTACAATACCTTCATAACCCGTACTCCAATGTTATAGAGTCTAGAAATGATGAAATGTGAGTTGGTGTCTTGGACCTGTCCCTTAAGTATTTCATCCCCGATCACTGAAACCAAAGCAAATAAACAAAAAGGATAGAAAAGCTGGATAATCGGATACTCCAACATGCAATCATGCAATCCAAGTTACCTATAACACCTGCTGTTGGACATCTAGTGGGTGAGCTAGAGCAGGACATAATTGCCTGCTTCCTGAGAATGTTGTTCCACTTGGAATAAAAACCTCTTTGAAACGAGAAAAAATAACCGCTTTCTTTGAAAAGATTTCGAATCATAATACCAAGAATTTAAATATACAGTGCAGTTTACCTCCCAGAAGTCATAAAGTACAATAGAACGTTTAAACTGCATAAATAGGAAATATAATGCGGAGGTTATGTTTTTGAAAAAGTGTCAGACTGAAAACAAACAGGATAAATAAAATGAAAAGGCGTACATAGCTGTTGCAAGCAGACGGAAACGCCAGCACGCACCAGCAGAAGCAGCTGACAGAATTTTTCATATTAAAAAACAACAACATTGGTGCGAATAGTATATCAGAACTGCAAATAATTTGTATTTCCTTGGTGCACCCCTCCACCCACCCCACACCCAGCAAGGGAAAGGGGCATTGAGGAATTGTCAATGGAGGTAAAATCGTGTTAACGTAACTGACATGCTGTGATACTTTTATTAATTTGAGCACGATGTCTGATCTCTTGAAGTCAGCGATCGGATATTTTAGCAACAGCAATACGGGGGCGGTAGACAACGACTTTGTAGGGCAGGAAGTAGAAATAGGAAATGTCAAACTTCGTGTTAAACGAGTTATAGCTGAAGGTAAGGGGTTGAACTTGTCTTAATTTCGTGCATTATGATATTCATTACTGTAAAGGATTTCCTCGTCATTCATTTTATTGGTTTTAATGGAAAAAAATTGTCTGGAGTTGTTTGATTTTGTCACCTATCAAATGTCAACCCCGTTGTGTGAAGTTTGTGGTTACGTTTGCAGGTGGGTTTGCTTTTGTTTTCGTCGCCCAAGATCCCAACAGCGGAAAAGAATATGCTCTCAAGGTAAGTTTTGGATTTACGATTTTTAAAATTCTTAACACAGGAAATATGTTTTTAGTTATATTCCTCAATTTCTCTTTGCGTTTAACTTAGAGTAGAACTGTCAAGGTCATGCTGGAAGTAGAGCAATGTAAACAAATCTTAGGAATGTTTAGGCCACTCAATACTTTTGAAGTCCATCGTTTTAGTCTGATTTACCTATATATTCTGAAGACCTCATTATTTCCATATTGTCCTCTCATGGTCTTCCTGTTTCTCAAACATGTATGTTTTCATCTTTTGTTGACATAGATTTCACATTCCAATTGACATCAGTGGCATAGATTTCATTGGAAAAATGTAATCATCATACAATCATTATTATCATCTTTTTTTCTTGCAGAGACTAATGGCTGCTGATGAGGAAGCTAATAAGATGATCATTCAAGAAATAAATATCTTGAAGAGATTATCTGGTCATCCCAACATAATTCAGTTTTTCTCTGCATCATTCATTGATAAAGACAAAACTGCACATGGCATGAAGGAGTATTTACTTGTCACTGAATTATGTGTTGGTGCGTGTTAATACGTCTTGATATCGGTTGTTATATTCCTTCCCGAGATTATTTAATTTAGTTGTATTCCCTTCTTTTCAAAATACCTCCTTTTTTCTAGGTGGAGGTCTTATAGATGTACTGAAAGCTCGGTCCAAACCTCTTCCACCAGATGTAGTTTGCCGAATATTCTACCAGACGTGTCGAGCAGTCCAACACATGCACAGTCAGGAACCCCCATTAACCCACCGAGATTTGAAGGTACAAGTGAAAAAATTTAGAAATGTCTTACGGTATCATGTAATACAATTTACTTGAAATTAAACTATGTTTCTTGTTTCAGATTGAAAATCTTCTTCTTGGAACTGATGGTTCTCTGAAGCTTTGTGATTTTGGGAGTGCTACTCCTCAGACATGGATTGTTGATTCATCTTGGTCTGCAGCACAACGTTCTCTTTTAGAAGACGAAGTATGTTCTCTAAAATGTTTAATATTTAAACTTGTATTTTTAATTAATTTTTGTGTGTGTTTTAATTAATAATTTTTTGTAGATGGGCCGATTTACTACTCCAATGTATCGTGCTCCAGAGATGCTTGATACTTGGAGTAACTATCCAATAGGACCATCAAGTGATGTGTGGGCCTTAGGCTGTATATTGTACATGTTGTGCTTCATGAAACATCCATTTGAAGATTCTGCTAAGCTACGAATTATAAATGCCAATTTTACAATTCCTGCTGAAACTACTTACCAAGATTTTCATACAATTATAAGTGAGATCATTTGAAGAAATCTAGAAATGTTTGCTATATGATATTCAGCCGGATTCTCCATATTGCTATTATCCAATATTTTGCAGGATCTTGCTTGAAAGTCAATCCTGTGGAGAGAGCAACTGTGGCAGATGTGCTTGGCCAGGTAGCAGCAATTGCAGAGACGAGAGGATTCAACCTGAAGGAACCTCTTGATCTAGAAGGCAAGAGACTAGATGCTGCATCTGCTGCTCAATATCAGCAGCAATCAAACTCCCTGGCTGCCAACCACACTCAGGAATCTCAGTCAGGTTTGTTACATGTGCAAAGTTCTAGTGAAAAAAAGAAAAATCTTCATTGTCTCTGATAATTCTAAAAGTGCCTATTTTTTATTTTTTTTATTTTTTTTTACTGTCAATGAGATTTTAGAAACTTAAGAAGGCTGAAGATGTGAATGATATTACATAACATGCTAAAATGTGCTTGTTATCTCCCAAGATATTTTTGTCTCTGCGATTTAATTAATGTGTAATAATTCTTTTTTCTTGCAGGTCCTTCCCCATCTGCTCCGCCCCGAACCACATCTGCAAGTTCTTCTCCCCCTCAGAGACCCTTAGCATCAAAACCTACCGACTCCCCAGCACGACAGCCATCACCTACTCCTCAGCATCACACTGCAGTCCCTCAAAGATATCCTGGTCCTCAGGTGGGGGAACCTCCTGCCCCGAGTGGCTGGAAGGTGTTTAGTAATGTATGTGTTTTGTCCATGTCTTCTCGCACGCCCTGGGTGTATTAGTTCTGGTCTTTCGCTCATGGTGGCAGGTTATGTATTCTTCCCGCATCTTTCAACTCTCATCATATGGTATACTGCAGAAGTTTCATTTGGATTCTCCATAAGTAAACAACAAAGGATTGGTTTGATACATACATAACTAAACAGATGTTAATAGATTTTTAACATTCAGAGTTCAAAAATATCTTTCACTGAGTAGCGGTGACACACTTTTATTCAGTTTCTTTTAACGCTGAATTTTCGCCCCTCTTAATTTTTCTACTCTCTCAGTTTTCTGCTTAACTTAAACAAAGTATTTTTTTTATTTCTTCTGAATTTAGTTCTGATTATACTGTTTCATCTTTTTGTCCATAGATACCACCCATGACCAGTGGAGGACTCTTTTCATCAATTAAAGGTGGTGCTGGTAGCTTTCTTAAGAATCTGAAGGATACCTCCAGCAAAGTCATGCATACTGTGCAACAGTGAGTAATGTTTCAAAGTTTAGTTAACATCTTGGTGCCCTGAGGATAGTGCTGGCAGATAAGCTAGGAGCAGGCATGTGTAGTCTCTGTTCAGGGGGACAGACCATGCTGGTGATATTCCATGGAGTTGAGCAGCCAAGATGTTAAGCTGTGTGCTAGCTTGTGTCTTACAAGTGTTTCATTCTAGGTAACCTTTTTTCTCTTTTTTTCAGAAGCATTGCCAGAACAGATTTGGATTTGAGCTATATTACATCTCGCCTTTTGGTTATGCCATATCCAGCTGAAGGTCTTGAAACTGCATACAGAACTAACAATGCAGAAGACATTAGAGCATTACTTGATGCAAGGCATATGGGCCGCTATTGCATTTACAACGTTTCTGGGCGTAGCTATCCTCCAGGGCGATTAGGTTCGGGCAGAGTAAGTGTCATGCAGATCATCTTTGATCATAAGAAGGATAAACTCTGATTCTTCAAGGTTTCTAACAAATTTTGTACTGGCTAGGTTATTGATTGTTGTTGGCCTGGTGGGCCTCTACATCGAACTCCTTCACTTCCTGCTATTTACAAGATTTGCTGTGACATGCAAATATTTTTAGAAGCGGATCCGAAGAATGTTTGTGTAGTTCACTGCACGGTGCGTATTTGCTCAATCTTTTTAAAAGTACGTTATTGGCTAATACTGATTACCTCATTATGTACTTTTTGCATTACTCATTAATTTGTTTGTTCTTTAGGATGGGAAGGCAAACTCAGCACTTCTGATGTGTGCCTTCATGTTATTTATGGACCTTTTTGAAAGACCAGAGGATGCTGCTCAGTTGTTTGCTGTCAAAAGAATGCCTCCCAGTCTTAAGCCATCACATATGAGGTAGGTTAAGTTCTTACCTTTCTCATTTTCAATGTGTAAATACTTGAAACATTTAAATACACAATCATGTACAATTTTTGACAGGTATCTGCAGTACTTTGCCTCTGTTTTGAAGACAGCACCTGCTAATGGCCCATCTCCTCACAACATGCCCATCACCTTAACAAATATTACAATCCAGCCAGTCCCCTTATTTACTAAAGTCAGGTATAGAGATAGAAAGAAGCATTTTATTTTTGTAGTGTTGAATATTTTTCTTTACCAATTGCATTGTTTTTTCACAATATTTCTTCCTAATATTGGCAGAGACGGATGCCGTCCATTCCTTGAAGTGCACCAAGGTGATGATCGCGTTTTTACAACTTTGCAAGAGTACGAACGCATGCGTTTGTTCAACATAACAGAAGGAAGAGTATGTTTTGTTACTTCTCAAAACTTCCCTGCAAATTGATCATACATTGTGTCAACATAAGTTAAAACATGGCTGTCTTGTTCTTTACTTTAGGTGACAATACCTATTAATGTCACTGTGCTTGGTGATGTGACTGTTGTTGCATATCATGCTCGCAACATGCTTGGGGGAGTGATGTCTCAAGGAAAACCAACGGGCATTAAAATGGCACAAGTCCAATTTCACACCGGATTCATACCCCTAGATGAAACAAATTTACATTTTAATAGGTAAGTTTGTGATAGGCTGCAGGTATGCTTTTAATATATTTTTATTGTGCCTGTAACTATTCTTGATCTTATCACTTACAGAAATGATTTGGATGATATGGCAGATCCTGAGCATTACCAAGATAGATTCGAAGTATTTCTTCAGATTAATGTTGAAAGTAGTCAACAGCAGTCCGCTCAACGTCCTTTGTGGGAGTCTCATTCATCCCGCAATACTTCAACAGATATTTTATTTTCTTCCCGTATTGAAAGAGATGAATGCTTTGATAGTTTTGGTTAGTACAGCTGTTTTTAAGACTGCACCAACTCCTGCAATCTTGCTTTAGAAGGGAAATCTTTATCTGTAGTGTTCCTTTGTCCCCCCCTTTCATTTTTCTATGCGTTACAGTGAGTAGGCCTGCCACTGCTCCAAGAAATCACAATGGTACTCCTCCTCCGAGACCATCTACCAGGCCTCCTCCACCAAAACCACCACCACCACATACTGAAATAAAAATTATGAAAGAATTCAAGGATGAGGAGCCTCAGGTAGAGCTATTTTCCATTTTTTATTTGGAATAGTGCTTCAATTTTTAATGAAGGTGGTTACTAGAATGTACCATTTCCTCTGCAGGCCATACAGGAAGAAAAGCTGAATCTTGTTGAGGAAGAAGTAGATCTCCTTAATCTTGGCAGTGGGGCTGCAGCTGCCAGTTCACCACATGAATCAACAGCTGAAGCTCAAGGAGTTGATTTACTGGGTAAGAACTTTCTTGTGCATCTATTATATGAAGTCCCTTTCTGATCTAGTTTCCCAATGCTGGAGACTTTTTGTGGATTCCTGACATCAAATGACAACGCTAGCACCAATTTCTGCATCATACATCTGAACTTATTTTGATTTTTGTCTTTCCATTTTTGCAGAAGGTACCAGAGATCCTACCAATGTTGACCTTTTAGGAGGGTTTGCTAGTTCATCACCGTCCAATACTGCTCACACTTCCTTAAACAACCAGAGCAGAGGATTTCTTGATGAACTACTAGAAAGTTCTGTGTCAACGCCTCCACAGCAAGTAAATCAACCGGCTCCTCCAATAGCCCCTGATCCAGATATTATGCTTGATCCCTTTGGATCTCAGGTAAGATGCACTGTAAGATGCACTGTCAGTAAATATTTCATCTTAATATTTGGTTTTATTGTTGGATAGGAGAATGCTGTGAAATTCTCAGACGGCGTGCATGAATTACGTCATCAGCTGACGTCACGAAAACTGTGCTACGCGGCAAACCGTCGAGCACGCGTGCGAGGATGCTGCCGCGTAGCAGGGTTTTCGTGAGATCAGCCGATGACGTCATTTATGCATGCCGCCCCACTGAAAGTGGCCTGCTGTCGTAGTGATTTTGTGAAATATTCCTTTCAGAGCTTTATGGGTGCTCCCAATGGAATGTCAGATCCCAATCTTACAAACAGTATGGGAGGAGTGCCCTCAATGGGGCCAGGCATTAATGCTCCAATGAATAATAGTTTTATGAAGCCACAACAATATGGCACTCCACTGGTTAGCCCTGCCGGGTCCATGCCCCGCAACACAAGCACTTCAAATCTCGACAGTGGAAAACGAGACCCTTTTGCTGACCTTGGTAAGAGTTCTAGACATGTTTGTTTGACTCTAGATTTTTACTTTATAACGTTAAGGAAAAGCCATTTTTTACTCATTATTTCATTTAAGGTAATCTGGGTACAACTTTAAGTGCTGGAAACAACAATGCTGGCAATAGTTGGGGTACTGGTGGATCTAAACCTACATCTCCCTTGAATGGCAGTCCTCAGCACCGTTCAAGTAATTGGAACCCACAACAAGGAGCTACAAGTCCTATGCCTGGTGTTACTCCTACAGGTACTCCAGTTCATCAAATGAAGTCACCGATGGAAGGACCAAGTCGGCCTGACTATAGTCGATCACATTTTGATACAGCATTTAAGCCTGCTGATCCTGGTGAGTTACTTCTAGTTATTAGTTGCATAAGCTTGAGGTTTGAACTTTGATTCATGCTTGACAGATAAAACAAAATTATTTTGAAGCATAAACAATCATAACATTATGAAGATGAGTTAATTGCAAAAATCAGGAATTTTGATTCTCTACATCGCAGTTGTTGAATTTTTTCATTCCGATGAAAGATCAAGAGAAGACCTCATCATTCGAACTCTCTCATCACTTAATACCATTTTACCATAAAATTCAAAAGAACTGAAAATTCCAAATTCCTCATTTACCAAACATGCTCTGAACACACAAAAGCACGAAAAATCGGCTGTGAACTATTTTTAAAAGTGGTCAGGTTGCACAAAAGGTAAATTAGGCTGACTGCTTTCATTGTGTTTGAACTTAACATGGGAGTAGCTGACAGCCAGTAGTCAGAATCTAATCTTTAGGTGGGTGCGTTTGCTTTTTTTACACTCACATACTCAGGAAGTTATGTTCTGAGTAGAACCCCCTAAAGTAATTACTCCAATTGATCGGCCCAATTCATTTCTCAATTTTGGACAGCCGCTGTGGTATTTTGGTTTGTGCCCAATTATTACTATTACTATCGTCATTTCTTGTTAATCAGCGAAGGGAAAGGGAACAGGCAAAGCTGAAGATGTATTTGGCGACCTTCTTGGAAGTCAAGGTTATGAATTCTCAACAAAGAGAGATGCTGGTCCTCGAACAATCAATGAGATGCGCAAAGAAGAACTGGTGAGGGAAATGGATCCAGATAAGTTGAAAGTAAGTAATTTCCTATTTTATTCTATGTTTGTTAGGTAGTTTGTAAAATTATGACTTGTGGGCCAACCCTCTATCTGCTTAATCATAGATAATGGAATGGAAAGAAGGCAAGAAAAATAACATCAGAGCTTTGCTTTGTTCAATGCACATGGTGCTTTGGGATGATGCCAAGTGGAACAAAGTAGAAATGCACCAGTTAGTGTCAGCTGCCGACGTGAAGAAAGCATATCGAAAAGCCTGTCTTGCTGTGCATCCAGACAAAGTAAGTACTTATTTGTGGTTTGCTTTTCTTCATGCCCTCGAGACAACGCAAGATGCAAAAGAGGAAGCAAAACCATAAACAATTTTGTGCTATATCCCATGTAAAAATCATAAATATGCTCTTTGATTTGAGAGTTTTACTTGTTTCAGCAAATGGGGACTACAAATGAGAATATGGCAAAATTGATCTTCATGGAACTGAATAATGCATGGTCAGACTTTGAAAGTGATTCTAGCCAACAGAACATGTTTGGTTAGAGATTATGACGTATTTGTTTAAAAACTTCAACTATTAAGAGCTTGTTATCTAGATTTATTAGATATTTATAGAGGTGTCAGACTTGCTTGATTTTTTGCCTTTTTGTAGAAGCAGATGAAAATTGAATATAATTACATAGAAATCTGGTAATACAGTAGCTTCCACTCTCAAATATTCATTCAGTTTTGGCATGTTTATGCTGGTCTACCTTTTTCAGACTCGGCCTGTCTTTGCTGTAGATTTCTATCAATATAATTTAAGATAGTCTGCACTTTTTGTCCTCTGTGGATGTTAATCTAATCCTGATTATTGACCCTAAGTTCTCGAGTTTGATTTTGTTCGAAGCCTCTTCATGACATCTGTTATAGGTGTCTATTTGTCAAGACGTGGGCTGTGTATCAACAACTGGAGGCAATCGTTATACTGCTTCTGTTTGCTAATAGATATATCTGATCTCAATGTTCTTGTTATTGTCTTCTTGTGTGTTAGCAAGGAGTGCGATCTTAAAGGATGATCGAAAGACCTTTAACAAGAATATGTTGACAATTTTTTTATATTCGGTGATGAGAAGTTGTTCTTTTCTTGATTCATTTCTATACATAATGAAATTAGTTCTGCAATAATATTGTCAGATTTTGTCCTCTTCGTATATGGTAGAATCTATGTATAAAGTTATAAAATTTTGCTGTTGTAGATGATGTTGATCATAATGATATATATTTCAAACTGATCTAAGATGATATTTTATTGTATTTTTATGGAATTTATGGAATGTTGATAAATATTTATGCACAATGAAATTGGCAGTTATTATGTTACATTCCATTGCTTTTGTGATCAATAATGCCAAAATGTGCTTGTACATGCAGTTTGTTTTGAAAAAATGTGGGTATGTGCAATTTTCTGTTATTTTACCTTTTCTTTAAGCTTTGCACATTCCTGTTTTTGTTTTCTGTCCCCCCCCCCCCCCTCCCCCCCAAATTTTTTGTTGTTGATACATTTATTGGTGAATGTGTTTTCTTGCAACATATAATCTGGTATGATAATTAATGTACTAGATAAGCTATTCACTTTAATGTGTTTCTTTTTTTAAGTCCTATTTATATTAGTGGAAATATCTAGTACTACCTGTACAATATAGTGAGTTTATTCTCTCTTGACACATGGTATTTCAACACATAGTGTGTGATATCTCTCATGTGGTGCACTGTGATGCCTTGCTTAGCTGAAGGTAAACTTATTTCGTTAATTGTAAATAACATATGTTGTTTCAAATGTCTGTAAATAACTTTGTTTTCTTTTGTTTATGGTCTTACCAGTTAACATGTCTCTGTTTGTTTCAGAGATGTTGAATGGAATTGTTGTATTAGTAATACATCAGTGTAAAATTATATGTAGTCCCTCAATTACTTCATCACAAAGGCTTAAAAGGAACAATGCCCTTTTTCTGTCTTCTTTCACTGTGTTGGGCTTCTTTTCTCAGATTTATCTTTCAGTTCAAAAATAAACTGAAGTCTCACCAAAACATTGACTTTTAAAATTTTCACATTTTTCGGCAAGGGGCACTATTCATAGTGGATATTGGTTTGTTTGTTTTTAAAGTGTATGTAAGATTAAGCCTTTGTTTTGTTCTATGCATTCTTATGAAATTATTTATCTGGTGCCAGTTTGTTTTGTGAAGTACCTTGCGTGTGATACTGATTTCCAGCCCCTTCTTTTCTCCCCATCCTACCCAATCACCAGATTTGATAATTATAGGTTTACCATTTTCACTGTAGGATAGATTACTGCCTATTCTATGTTAAGATTGTTTTGCAGTCAATATTATCATTACTTGTAAAACCATATGAGTATTCAAAGACTGCTTTGGCCAATGCTTGAGGTTTGAGTCGTCGTCTTTGTGTCAGCAGTCAGCACTTCATTCTCTCATGTTTCTTTTGCAGCACTCGTGAAACTCCTTCAAAAACAATAGAATCAGTTTCTCCCAACATTTCGGTTTTTCACTTTCATGTATCGTAGATCTGGAATGGACTAGGTAATTTTACAAGCAGCTATTCTGCTGTTTCAATGCTAGAGTACGCTGTATTTATTTTATAGTTAAATATTTTGTTTAGTTCTACATTACAACGAACTTTCTTTCTTTTTTTTCTTTCTTTCTTTCTAAAATCGGTTTTGATTTGAAGTGCATTGTGTTTGCTGATACTGTTTATGATTTTGTGTTGGCAGTTTAAACATATGTAATAAGCGATACCAAGTCACTTACTGTACGTAAGAGCTGTGATACATGGCTCTACTATTAAATCTTGAATCAAGAGACTATTTAAAATACAAAGGGGCTTTTTCTTTTTCCTCTTTTTTCCTAATCACTGAGCTGTATAGCTTGTCACATGGATAGTATCCTCCCACACTGAGATCATCTATTGTTAACATGTCTCTGTCTGTTTCAGAGATGCTTAACTGTTGTAGTAATATTTTAGGTGAAGATTGAAATAAAATTATGGAGAAAGTCCAATGTTTAATACAGTACATCATCATACAATACAGTCATCAAAAAATCTATTACACTATTTTGCACTTCCAACTTTTAACACTGCATTAGAAACCACAACTCTCCCTTTTAATTTTTTTTCTTGGAGCAGGAGTTGTTGGCACTTTGAAGGGAGTTCCATCCATATTTAGATTTTCACTTAAATCGTTTCCAGGTGTTCCAAAAGAAGTCACTGAGTATGATGTGCAAGCTTCATCCTCGTCATCTAGTGATTGTACACATAAAAGAAGTAAATCATTCATCTCTTAAGGTAGGAAATACGTAGTAAGTGGATCCTGTACAGCTTAACAAAAACTTACATTGTGAGGTACTGGCAACTGTGTCCAACCAATTTTCCACATACTCCCTTGACTCAGGTTTAGCTGCCAAACCTTCATCGTCCCAAGCCTCTATCAGGACTTTTCCCATCAAATCTTTGTAGGAACCTAATTCACATAATAGTTCGCTCATATTTGTTGGTTCAGTTATTCCTCTCCCCTGCTTTCTCAGGGGGAAAGAATCGTGCCACTTTTTGATAACACACTCTTTATCTTCATTTTTTCCTATTGGTTCCTTGATACCTAAAGAAGACGGCAGGTTCAAAATCTATGTTGGTTCGTTTATTATTCTTTGCACTTGATATCACTTTATAAATATTTTAAACTTTTAAAAGTGAAACAAATTGGAGGTAGGAACATACTTACAGTTGAATATCGTGTCACAGGAAAATACTGGACAAGCTAGGTGAGGACTTATTTTAGAGCAAATTTCATTATGAGCATCCTCCCACATCTGGAAGGCATTCACATCACTTGATATCTCTTCTTCTATGTTAAAGGTTTCAGATGCATTGTCTTCAGTCATCTTACATAAGAATTGTTGTGAAAAGATGTCTCCAATAGAAGTAGACTTAAAGGAAGTAAATGACTTGCCGCTTTGTAATACTGTGAGGCCTGCAGTTGTCATTTCTAGCCTAAACATTGAAGACAAAATATAATTGTGCGTCAGTTAATGAACTCTTGAAAATTTATTGACGATGACAAAATTTCTTGCCTCTTGCTGAAAGAAGGTGAAAGACATTTCCCTCGAGTGCGAGCAAGTAGAAGGCAATCTCCGAGTGATGGCAAGCCGATGGGGAATGCATCTGATTTTAGTGTCTTTTGATCACATTTGTTCACAATAGCAACTGCATCATCTGGAATGCAGCTATTCAACAAAATGACTTCTTCTGACTTCCTGTAAAATTATCATTGCACAAAATCAAATGCTTGAAAAGTTGTCTTATAATATAATACAAATTCAAAACTCAAACTAAAATATTACTTCTTAACATCAAAATGTGGCCTGATGAAACAAAATAGTTCCTGAATTTTTCCTTTACACACACTGAGGTTTGGATTTAGACAGACTCACCCTCGATCATAGAAAACTGAACCATACATTGGAGGAGCTTGTAACAAATGAGTCCAACGTTGGAGCCATCCAACACGCAAATCTAAACTTAACAATCGATGAGAAGTTCCAATATAAACCAGTGGCGTGTGTGAGGAATCCAACAACAAAGAGATTTCTTCACAGTCATCTAGTAATGCTTTTGGACAAAATTCTTGAACATTTTCAGAAAGTTGCATCTACATGAAAAAGAGCACAAAGTTTCTATGTGAGAACTGTCTTTCTTAATCCTAAAACGATAATTTTTTGTTAATGTACACAAAATTACCCTTTGGTCTTTAACAAATATGGTGCTTCTGTTCAAAGCGAAGAGTATATTAGAAGAATTGCTGAATTTTGCAAGACCCCAAGTGCTTTTATTATGTTCGTATTCAGAAGGTGGTATTTCACCACTTGATGAACATGAACTGAAAACAAAGGTGGTGCTATTGGTCAGATCATAAGAAGTAAACAGAAAGATTTAAAAATAATGCACTGAGAAAAAGTTACCTTGTGTTGATGTCCCACACTTTCAGGACATGATCTGAATCCAATGTACAAAACTTGTCATCCTGCCTGCAATTTATATCTATACTAGTGAAGAATCCATCCTTTTCTTGAATTTCCAGTAGAGATCGAGCAGTTAATGGTTTACTTGTACCACATCTGACTCTGACAATTGAGCAAGTCTTTGTTTGTCTTATACCCACAAAACCTAGAAATAAATTGAAAATGATTCATCAAGTTAGAGTTGGTGTCAACCGTGATTCAACAGCTTATTAACAGATGGAAAAGAGTGCAGTTACCACTTGTTCCCTGATGTTTACCAACAAGTTGATAAATTCTCTGTTTTTTCGCTAGCGGTGTGGTTGTTTTAATTCCTGATTCACATATTTGGTCACCCTCATGTTTAACACCGTTCACTCCTTCACAATCAAAAATTTGTTTAATGAAAACATGATATTACTTGTCATTCAAATTTAATTCAAGTTAGCATGACCTAATCATCAGGAACTCATACTCACGAAGTGTATCCATATATTTTCCACAAGGAAACAGAAGAAATGAATCTCCACTGACAGTGCAGGTATTGATGCAGCCGCCTGTGGCCAGCCAATTGTAGTTCTTTAACAAGATTTCAAGCAAAAAGAGGTTATGACAATCATGAAAGAAAATTTCAAGTACAAAGAAACGAAAACAACATCTTTCTTACCCCAGAAAAATTTGGGTGCGGGTCTTTACTAAGATGTTGCGCCACTTCAACGTATCTATTTACAGTGTACAGTGGTTTATCAGCATCTTTTTTTCTGATTTTACCAGTGCTTAACCCATATTCTGACTTATCTGAAAATTTCAAAGCCAAATTACATATACAGACTCAAAATGGGTTTGCAATCCATTCCAAACAAAAATAACATGTACCTGCCCACTTTTTCCCCTTTCTTGCCTTGCGTATTAAACAATCTAAATCACTCTCCCATTTTTCCTTTTCCTTCAAAATTAGTTGAAGAGGATCACCGTCTTTAAGAGCTAAAAGTTTGGAAAAAAAATAAATTAAAAACAAGTGAGTAAGAATGACAGAGAAAGAATAGAAACAATGGAGTGTAGAACAAAATTCAACAACAGAGATTTCACACTTGGTATCTTACTTCTGGGATTTATATTCACTGGAGGTATGAAAGGCCTTGGACGGCAAACTTTAAAGTTGAACTTAGAATGAAAGGGTGGAAATGCTGTAGAAACATCACTATGAAGGTTATGTGTTGGAACAAGCCAGTGACAAACTTGTCTATGCCTTGTGGTATTTTTGTAGGAGGAAAATTCACCCAAAGTATCTCGATAAAATGACTCAACTGCAAAATTTTCTGAAATTGGATTAAAAAGTAATTTGTAATTAAAAAAAAAACGGTAAAAACAGAAAGAAGTGAAACAGGATAACGGCGATACTTCTTAGGCTACGAAGAAAATAATAATAATAATCATGGAGATATACATCAAGTAATCAAATCACGGATCTCTTTGAGAGGTTAATTTCGTTTCTATGAATTTTTCTTTATGCACCACATTGTAAAAAACTTGTTACAATTCACTTACTACGAACTTCCATAGCCATTTCAATGAAATTTGATCAATCTACGACGAATATGTATTTTAGAGAGAACTGAAGAAAAGTTAGTGAAGAAGCCGAAGACACATGTTTTCCAGGTTAATTCCTGACATGTTGACGAGAGTAAGTGACTGACTAGTCCTTCAACTGTCAGCGGCAAGATGCAAACACTACAACAAGCCACAAGTGTTTAATTTTTGTAGTAAAAGAGGCCCGCTTGAGCCCCAAAAGAGAAAATTATCATTTTAAAGAAAATTTGAACTATCGTTTATTTCTTTTATACATAATCTGCTTCCATGTCTAACCATATCATTTGAGCTCCAAAATGATAGAGTTGGCAGCTCTCCGGCTCCATTATTGAGCGGCGGCCGCCTAGGGAAGACACGTCGTCTGCTGGGAGCAGAGTGTGTGTTCCCTCCCTCCTCCCACCCACCCCACCCGCGTCTCTCCCCGTTCTGTGCCCCGCCCCGCTCCGCCCCGCCCCCGCTCCGTTCACCGCTCCCCAGACCCCTGTCCTGGTTGCGCCGGCCCCGGCCCCCGGCCCGTGCTTGACTCGCGCCCGCCCCCCGCGCCCTGTGGCGGCCCGACGGGACGGGACGGGAGCCCGGCATCCCGCAGTCTTACGCCGAGATCGTCCTGCGACGGGACCTGGCACTGAGCCGGCAGGCACTCCGTGGCCAGGCCGCGCCCTGCCGCGCCGCAGCGGGACCACATCACTCGGGCTGTGTGCGATGAGTCGAGGATGTCCCCAGGCCAACAAACACGTCATGAGTGACTCCGAGTCGCCAGCCAGGACGCCAGAGGACGGGCCGGTGGGCCTCGGCCGCCTCGGCGCGTGTGCGGTGCGCGCCTCGGCCTCCACGGGGTGGTGCGAGCTGCTGGCGGGCACCGCGGGAGCGAGCGGCGCTCAGCTGATCGCTGTCACCGCCCCCTCCTCTCCGCCCCCCGCCAGCCCCTCGGACGAGCACGTCCTGCAGGGTGCTCGCCGCTGCGGCCGCCGCTTCATGCGCGTGTTCAGTGACAACCTGCACAACTGCTATGTGGATTTACTGGATTCCAAGCACATGATGGAGTTCCGCGCGCGCGCGTTCAAGCGCCGTCTGTGCCGCGGCTCCAAGAAGCAGGGCGACAACGAACTCTACCGCAGCAACAGCTTCAAGTTCGAGCGCTTCGAGAGGAAAGATGACCCCAACGACAATCAGGTTAGTTCTGCACTGCGCGCGTCCTGTCCGGGTATCAGGTAGTACTGTCGTTGCTGTGGTGAGAGTTGACATCGCCTCACGTGATCTCACTTTGAATGAAATAAAGACCAATGTTCTCCTAATGCAAGTCAATAAGCCGGACATTATGAGATTCACTATTCAGTCCGTGCAGCCGACGAGCATGCCACGTGGTGATGGCAACTCTCTCCCTTCCCTCGCCACCCCCTCGCCCCCACAAGGTGTTTTGCAGCTGCTGGGGGGGGGGGGGGGCAGCCCTAATGGTATAATCTAGAGCAGCCTAGGGGAGGGAGAGCATAGCCCAGCAGCATCCCTTCACCGGAGCCGGAGCCTGGACCTGGACCCAGCGAGGGCCTTTCCACGAAAATGGGATTAAAAGTTACCTCATTCCCTCCCTCCCACTTTATTAGTAAATGGACCACGTCCAAAAATTTGGTCGAGTTTCAAATGGAACTGGGTCCAAGACTCGGACTCTTAGTACCTGTATCGCCAATGTCAGTTCAAACACTTTTGTGTTTCAAAGTGTCTTTATAAAACGCACCGTGCTTAAGTTTATGCAATCGGATCTTGAGATCTCACAGCCGTACATCCTCTATTAACGTCATATTATGGCCGAAATGTGTATGTTTGCGTGGGGCTGGGAAATTTCTTTTATGAGTAAGTTTACTTCAATAGGGGATACTTATTAGAGGATTGTGAAAAAGAAAGTCGATAACTTCGAGACTCGCTTAGCAGCTGCATATCCGCATTACGATCCGCGTCCACTCTTTAGCAGTTCTTGAATAAAACGGACAATCGTGAGTGACAAGCTGTTTGTTTGTGCGTGGTCGTTATCGGTCAAACCGCTTTTGACGTGGTTCCGAGCGGTTCCGAAACAACCTGTTCGTGTCTGCACCGGCCCGGCTGTCCATCCCGCCCGTGCGTGCGCTCCACGCCGCCCCGCAGCGCCACGCCACGACACGCCACGTCGTGCCACTCCACGACACGCCCCTTCAGCTTGCTACTGTTTGACGCGCCGAGACCGAGCCTGGCCTGGTCATAGGTAATTAGGGACACAGGCGAGTGATGTGGGCCGAATGAAATCATGGTGCCGTCATAAATTCGAGAACGACCGGGGCGGTGGGGAGGGAGAGGGGAGGGAGAGGGGTAGGAGCTGGTTTGGGTGGCCGAGGCGAGGCGAGGCGAGGCGAGGGGGCGGGGCAGCCTAGACCTCACCTGAACCCGCTGGGGCATAAATATGGTAGCCATGCAGCCTGGAGTGCAGCGCACATCATCAAGAGCGGAGCAGTCATCCTGCGGGGCAGGAGCAGCCGGGGCAGGAGCTCGACTAACTACTGGATACACTGCTCGTGCAGTCAGAGCGTTCTCTGACCACGGCTAACCTAGCACACAAGTATCGTAGCACGTTTACATGTCTGCAGCACTAAAACAGACTTTTGTTAGAGTGCTCGACTCTAATACGGCTGAATCAGGACTTGAATCCCTCCCTCTCGGCGCACTTTTCATCTTCTTCCTTCTAATTACTCATTAGAGCGAAAATCGTCCTCTAGCCTTCACTCGACGATCTCGGGTGTCCTCTGCGGACGTTGTATTGGCGTTGGCGTGTATTACTGCTTGCGGCAACCAGCTCCAGACTTCTAGTTGTATGTGAAGACGTTACTAAATTGAAAAAATACAGACACAATGTCCGGGAGACTCTTATCCCGCAATTTTTCCTACTGCTTTGTCGTAAATTTACAGAACAATTTTTTTTTCGGTGTTGTGGGCAGCTGTCTCGGCAGCTGTGTTGGGGTCCGGCGTTTTCGGTTCTTTTTATTGATCCATCGTCTCCCTTTATAAAGGGTCGCATGGTGCGTAATAACCAGATTGCGGGGAGGGCCTGGCCGAGAGGGAAGGCCCGAGAAGGGCTGTTCGGCTATGTGGTGGGTCCGAAGCGAAGGGTGGCGGAGCGAGAGGGGCGGGAAAGGAAAAGGGCACACTCGCGACCCTCTCACTTGAACGGGCCATCATCACCCTTCACCCCTTGAGCCTTGAGCAAAGCAACGGATGGACGGAACACTGTCAATTTCATCCCCCTGTTCGGTTTTCTTTGAAGTTTATAAAGAAGCACCAAAATGCATGGAGCTATTATCCACCGCGCACATATTATGCTGGTGGAGTCTGCTGGAGTCTGTCATCATGTCCTGGAGCGGGTCGGGTCGGGGCCGGGTCACTTTCCTGGTGCGTGCCAGTGGCGTGCCAGGCCGCCGCCCCCCTCGTGGCCTGTCTTGTCGGCGCTGCCAAGGCGCTGCCAAGGCGCTGCCAAGGCGCTGCCAAGGCGCTGCCAAGGCGCTGCCAAGGCGCTGCCAAGGCGCTGCCCCCTCCTTGTTCTTGTGTGCAAACCGCTGGAGAAAGTGGCGAACCCATGTGTCTGCTCGCGACCTGTCCGTGGCGTACCAGTTTCACGAATGGTGACAGTGACAAAGGCTCGACAGTTATTGAAACTGGCAGTCCGATTTGGGGGGAAGTATTGGTGGGGAACTTCATAAATAATGTTGCAGAAGTATGCTGCAAGATATTGTAACACTGTTCAGAATTTACGACAAAGTCTAAGATCTTTCGAACGTAATCATGACACAGACCAAATTGAAAATTTTCATCAAAAGTAAATACAAAATAAATTCTTTTAAACTGCTCATAATCCTTTTTTTAGGCAGTAGAGGGTGAAAGGTAACTTTAATAGTGTGAACAAGAATGCCAGTAAAAACTGTTCAAGGCCCTTGTCCGTCCCTCGTAATATGTAGCGGGTCGTTCTGCGACTTGAAGATACGCCTTCCTCTGGTTAGTTCCGCTCATTGCTCGTCGCCCGCCACGCCGCCTGGCCCCGCCTGGCCCCGCCTGGCCCCGCCTGGCCCCGCCTGGCCCCGCCTGGCCCCGCCTG
>CABIKL010000475.1:0-22225 GCA_902196195.1 Aptinothrips rufus
GGGGGACTGGCTCAGATCTCCAGTCAGAGTGTGACGCACTGGGGCTCGCTCGGCTGGAAGTGAATCCTATGCCATCCTTCTTGTGTTCCGGGGCGAAGGAGCCTACTGGGAATACACTCGCGACTCGTCACGTCTTGACGTCACCGTCACGCTGCGACGAGGCTCGTCGTGTCATGGTGCGCGTCACGCCGTCACGCTCGTCACGTGCTCCATACAGCACTCACTGCTATCGGCGGTTATCTGTTATCGAACGACTTGGACCGTGGCCTGGGGAAATGTTTCGATTCGAATCGGGAACTTCCTCCTCAGTGATTGACTGGTTTCCCACCTGGCGTTCATTTGAATGGAGAATACGTCGCTGTGGCGTGTCGAGAGTCTCGTGTCTGGTTGAAGGGAGGCTTGCTGCTAGTTTTAAGCGAGCGCCGTTTTAATTTATTTTACAATTTTGGTGATCAATCATACCATACATTTCAATGGTGATATCCGCTCTTTGTTTTATGCGATATTACGACGATTTCAATGGTAATTTTTATTTTTATTTTTCTAGACCTAAACCCAAACAACTGGTAATCGAACTTACTCTAACTGTAAGAAGAATTGTGTCAAAATTGTAATCAATAATTTCCGCGTGACCATTATTCGGAATGGTGAGCAATTCGATGGTCCCGGAAGGAATTGCTTTGCAAGCCGAGCCCTTCCTTGCGGCCCGTTAGTTATATCCTCGCTCAGTGACGTGGCGGTGCTGTTCCTGTCGTGCCCCCCGTGTGTATTTAACTTACTCATCGGTAGTATTTCCCCGTATTTCGCGCGCGGCAGGAGGAAGTGCGGGAGGGGAAGGGGGGGGGGGGTCGGTGCGTCACTTCATTCATCCCGGCCGAGCCTGGCGGGGCGGGGCGGGGCGCCGCCGCCGTACGCTCTACTCCGTTCCGTGGCCGGCAGCCGGCAGTCCTGTCCTGTCCTGGCAGTCAGTCAGTCAGCTGGTTTGGTTGGCCCGGCCGGCCGGCTCTCTCTGCGCCGCTCTTTTGCTCCCTCTTCTGGTGCGGCCTGCCTTCCCCTCGCCGCCCCTATTGTTGACTGGATTGTTGGTTCATTGTTGTTGAGCGATCCCCGTGTTCTTGTGTTGCAGGGCCGTGAGAGCTTTCCAACAAGTGCTGTACGTGGACCCCGTCTTCCAGCGATCGAATGAAGTCCACTTGCGCCTTGGGTTGATGTTCAAAGTGAACAATGATCCAGAATCGGCTTTGAAGCACCTGAAGCTCTCGTATGTGGATGCTTCGCCCAGTACATTCTGCAAGTTAGAGAGTGAGTACATATTTCCAAGTTCGGTACTTCCCTATTTTATCTCAAACTTTGTGATCATCAGTTCAAAGTGACGATTGTCTATATTTCTTTTTAAAGACATGCAAAGCTATTATACCTGTTTTATTTTGTTCTCAGTTCAATTTCATATTGCTCACTTGTATGAAGTTCAGAAAAAGCACAAACTTGCTAAGGAACTGTATGAGCAACTCTTAAAGGAGAAGGACCTTCCCTTGCACCTGAAAGCTGACATCTATAGACAATTGGGTGAGTAAAGCTCTGCGTATAAGATTCCATGAGAATACTACTATGGAGTGCAAAAATAATCTTTGAATGTTCTTTGGCAGGATGGATGTACCACAATGTTGAAGCATTTGGAAGTAAAAATGAGCGTATGACATTGGCCATTCGCTGTCTAGAAAAATCTCTTGAAGCTGATAGAAATTCTGGACAAACACTGTATCTATTAGGTCGGTGTTACGCCTCCATAGGAAAAGCAGACCATGCATTTGATGCTTACCGTAATGTTGTTGAGAAAACCACACCAACTGCAGATGTATGGTGCTCGATAGGAGTACTTTATCAGCAGCAGAAGCAGTATGTGGATGCGTTGCAAGCCTATGTATGTGCTGTTCAGCTTGACAAGTGTCATTCAGCTTCTTGGATAAATCTAGGTATGTTTCACTGTTTTATATAATGCAAATGTTTGTTGGTTTTATTTTGTTCTAACTTATAAAACATTCCCCTATTCAGGAATTTTGTATGAGAGTTGTAGCCAGCTGAAAGACGCACTCGCCTGCTACATACATTCTGTCCGTGCTAGCAAGGAGAAAGCAGCTGGTGGTGGAGCGAGCTCTTCTGAGCCTGGCCCTCTGAAACCTTGGCATATTAGTGCTCGGCCACAGAATACTGATTCTGCTAATTCTGATATCAGCCAACGAATTACTTTCCTCCAGGCTCAACTGGCAAAAACTCCAATGCCTAGTATTACCAGCAAGTAAGTATGGATGTCTTAACAGCACAAATCTCAGATCTGTTTCCTTCTATGTGTAAAGTATTACAACTCACATTCCAACTCTTGCCACATTAGGGCTGAGCTGCCAACAATTGAGGAGGCGTGGAATACTCCAGTGGTAAGTGACTGGAATTCTAAACACCAGCCACAGCAAAAGCGACATCCAGGCATGGCACAGCAGGGCGGACCGAAACCCAACCACTTTATCAATGGGGTGAACGGAGGAGCAGTGCCTCCACCTCCCTACCCAGGAGCCGTCCAGGGGCCTAATGCAAAGCGTTTCAAGGTGAGAATATATATTTTCTAAAAAAAAATTCTACAAAAAAAGCTTTTGCATCAGTCATCATGAGTAACTTTTAATTTTCTCTTGCAGCCGAATGGCGAGGTGGACAACAGTATGATTGCTGGTGGACCAGTAGGACATGCTCGACCTCCGCAGTCTCAACCTCCGCAGCAACCCCCTCCTTATTACCTGAACCCGCAACAGATACAAATGCTACATTACTACCAGGCTAATGTGGATTCTCTGAACCCACAACAAACAGTAAGTTCTTCCACAGCATACTGAAATCTTTTGGCTACATTTTCCTCTATGAAATATGTTTCCTCCGCTGCTAAGTACTAAATCTTATTTCATTCCACCAGGCTCAAATGCAGCAACTTCAGCACCATTATCGGTTGATGCAACAACATCAACAGCAGATACGCCTTCAGCAGCAGCAACAGCAGCAACTACGAGCAGGTGTTGCACCTGTGCAGCAGCCAGGGCAAGTTGCAAGACCCCAACAACCTTTGCAGCAGCAACCATCTGTAAAACCTCAAGCAGTAAGAATTTATGTTACAGTCCGATCCTAGATAACTACTACTCCACCATTGTGGATAATTTAAATAACATTAGTTTCATTTGCAGACGGGTGTTGCACCTCAGTCTGGCTTTGCTGAACCGGGTAACAATTTTGCTGCCACGGCCAATAGCCAAGCTGGTATGCCTTACCAGCAGTACCAACAACAGCCATCGCAGCAAACTCAACAACAGCAACAATTTTCTGGTTTTAATCAGGTGAGGCATTAGCATTTGTCCTTTTTTAATGTTTTTATGAAAGGTTTTTTTTCTCTGAATGCCTTTTTGAATAAAAAGTTCAACTTGTTCCTTTGCAGAATCAGTACCAAGTTCAGAATAAGTCTCAAGCGTCCACAGGGAACTACAATGATATTTCTGACCAAGAGCTTCAAGCATTGTTCTCTCCTAAGGACATTACAGCATCTCTAGCTGAAGATCTGCTGAAGCAGCTTGGATCTGGAAGTGAGGAGGAAGAGTTAACAATGGACACATCAGGTATTCAATCATTTTCACAAGTTTAATATTATTCAAATCAAGGAGAGGGCGAGAATAATTACCATCTTCATTTCCTGCAAGCTAATAGTTTTTTGTTATCCCAAAATAATATACCTCATGTAAACAATTTCCTTCTTGGGTTAGGTGGTGCACAGACACTGAGTTCTGGCCCGTTTTCACCAACAAATTTGCTTGGTAATGGTGCTCGACCCGGTGAGTCCACTTCAGTTACTGTGAAGGAGGAGAAACCAGATGCATGTAGCAGAAGTTCCTCTGCCAGTATAGCTGCTGCAAATGCGTCAGCCAGTTTAAGACAGGCAAAACCCCAGCAGCGCAAGTATGTCTCATTTTCTTCCATAACTTCTTCATGTCAATGGTTTGAAATATTCGTATACATTAGGAAGATCAGCTCTTTAAATGTGTTATCTTTCTTTCCTTCCAGTACATTCAAAACGGATAGGACAAGAAGCCCAAGTGGAGAGGAATATCTGGCTCATGACATCAAGAAAGAGGCATCTGTCTTAGAAATGGCCAACATTACACCTAAGTCTGAAATACAGTTATCATTTGAAAGTGATTCAAAGGCAATATTAGAAAGTGTGAAGTAAGTTGAATCTATAATTCTAAATATGTTAAAATAACCTTCAAATTTTAGAGGTAAATTAATTATTCTATTTTTATTTTTGCAGAGGGCAACGTTTGGAAGGAGTTGCTGCTTGCAGTATACTGTCTCTAAATGCGCCACCTCCCCAGCCTCCTGATCCCCCACCAGCCAAATTGACCAGGGAGCAGTTAAATCCACCCACACCATCTGTATATCTCGACAGTAAGAAAGAAGCTTTTAGTCCTCAACTTCAAGATTTTTGTCTTCGAAACCCTATTGCAGTCATTAGAGGCTTGGCTGCTGCTTTGAAATTGGGTGAGTTTGACTAATTATTATTATTTTTATTTTTTTAAAAAAAAGGACATCTTAAGTTGTCAATCTTTGTTTAAAGGGCTTAATTACTCATGCAATTTTTACTTTTCAGATCTAGGCTTGTTCTCCACAAAGACACTTGTAGAGGCCAATCCAGATCATGGCATTGAGGTCAGATCTCAAATGCAGCAAGCAGCTGACGAAAATCGTGATCCTGTTCTTGGACAGAGAGTATGGTCCTGTATTTCTCATAGGTCCCATACTTCTATTGCAAAGTATGCTCAGTATCAAGCATCATCATTTCAAGACTCATTAAAGGTACAGATGTTAATTCTTATATGTTTTTGGTCATTTATTTTTATTCCAATATTTTGATATTACTTTCTCTTCTAGTACATAATAATGGAACTTATTTTCTTTAAATGCTTTACAGGAAGAACAGGAGAAGACCACTGGCATGCATATCAGTAATTTATCTGATTCTGACTCAAAGGATTCAACTGGCAATGTAGTGAAAAGAAAGCAGAAGAATGGAGTACATCCTCATAGTAAAGTTGCTGCCAATGGCTGCAAGATGATCAAATTTGGCACAAATGTTGACCTCTCTGATGAGCGAAAGTGGAAAGCTCAACTTCAAGAGCTTACAAAACTTCCTGCATTTGCCAGAGTGGTGTCAGCTGGAAATATGTTGTCTCATGTTGGCCATGTGATTCTTGGTATGAATACTGTGCAGTTGTATATGAAGGTACCCGGAAGTCGAACTCCGGGTCATCAAGAGAACAACAACTTCTGTTCAATTAACATTAATATTGGCCCCGGTGATTGTGAGTGGTTTGCTGTCCCTGATGCCTATTGGGGTGCACTGAACAATCTTTGCGAGAAGTGAGTAAATCATCCATTTTATCTTATTTGTTTTGTCTGCCTCGTATTCAGCTGAATACTCCATAACTTATTGGATTTTTGTTCCAGGAATAATATGAATTATCTCCATGGGTCATGGTGGCCTGTTCTGGATGATCTATATGAGGCCAATGTCCCAGTGTATCGTTTCCTCCAAAGACCAGGAGATTTAGTCTGGGTCAACTCAGGTAATTGCACCTATTGCAACGTACTCACTATATTTATTGAATTTTTCAAACTGCACATTTGAAAGTTAGATGAATTTGAGACTTATGACCCATTGATTGATAATATTTCAAAAAATTTAGGATGTGTGCACTGGGTGCAAGCTGTTGGTTGGTGCAACAATATTGCTTGGAATGTTGGCCCCCTAACTGCCAGGCAATATCAACTAGCCATTGAACGATATGAGTGGAATAAGCTACAAAGCTATAAAAGTATTGTTCCAATGGTACATCTCTCATGGAATCTTGCTCGTAACATCAAAGTTGCTGATACAAAACTTTTTGAATTGATAAAGTATGTATCAAATCCATGCATAGACTCTGATATTCTAAATCAATAGTTTTAAATTTATTGCTGATGATTTGAATGTTTCAGGAATTGCCTAATGCGTACACTTCATCACTGTGCTCTCATTCTGGAATTCGTGAAGTCGAAGGGTGTAGAAGTCCGGTTCCATGGACGTGGTAAAAATGAAGCTTCTCATTACTGTGGTCAATGTGAGGTAAATACAAAACAGGATTTGAATTCAGTGTCGAATTTTAATTCATCCTCTGTTATTTAAAAGTCACAGTTTGTATGTGATTTCTGCATCAAAACTCTTATTCACAAGAATCTAATTTGTTTTGCAGGTTGAAGTTTTCAACATTCTCTTCATCAGGGAACAAGAAAAGCGTCATGTTGTTCATTGTATGGATTGTGCTCGTAAACAGTCGCCGTCACTTGAGGGATTCGTTTGCTTGGAAGAGTACAGTATGTCAGATCTGTGCACTGTTTATGATCTATTCAAATTAGCACCAGTGGTAAGTAATTCTAAAATTTCACTGTACTTTTTCTCATCCTGGCAGTGTTATTTGCCAGATTTAAAATCTTGAAACTTACTTTTTTTTCTCTTTTAGGCACAAGCACCATCTCTGACAAACACTTGATGTCTGAGTGGCGTAGAGAGGATGTCGCTCTACCCACTCTCTTCTACGCCATTTTCTTTGACTGACACTTTCTCATGGCCGGATCCACATAGCCCCCTCTTTTGAAGTCAATCAAAGTTGTTGAAACCAAGGTTACGTCAGCCTTCACTGCCTGGAGGGAGTTGTTTGTTTTATTTATTGGGTGTCTAATTTATATATGTAAATATATATAGAGAAAGAGATTTATTTGGAGAGTGTTAGTTATTTATATTGGGAGTGTTACTGCTTGTTGAAGGCTTCCCCTCTGGTGAAATAAGAGGTGAAGTTTTTGTCCCTTCGACCCTGCTGGCAGGCGTGTGCTGTATCCCACATCAGCACAATTGGTTTATTTCTTTTCAGTTTGAGACAATGTGGAAAATAAGCACCTTCAAAGAGCCCACCAACACTGGTGTCATTGTGATGGATCTGTCCACCCAAGGTTGAGTTTGGAAAGTCTAGTAAGGAAAATGATCTCATTTCAAATTAATTAAATGTCAAAAAGTATGGTGTTGCTGGAGGTCTTGTTATTCTTGTTACCAGTCCATTCTCTAAATTTATATTATTTTGTAAACAAACTTCACACATCTTGTATGTATTTAAAATTAATTATTCCCCAATCATGTAAATATGACATAAACAAAAAGATTTAGTGTATATGCCTTACTGTACATTAGTTCTTTGATATAGTTTGTTTTTAAGATACTGAATTTTTAAAGTTATCCACTTAGTTTACTGTGGTGCACTATTCAGGAGATACCCATGCTGTGTTGATGTACAAAATCCTTGATCGTTTGTTTGAAGCATGCAGTTAGAAGTCTTGATAGGAGTAAAGTATTTTTACGCATCCATGTTGCATGAGCCTGTTATTACTGAAATAGCCAAAACTAGTTCTACCTAATATATTGTTTAAGTTTTTGATTATATGTTCCTTTAAATCTCATTGAATATTTCCGTTGCAGATCGATAGAGAAGTCTGATTTTGAATCCCTTTTAGTGAAGTATTTGAAAGAAATACAACTTTAAACTCACATAATGATGTTTGTTATTCCTAACATCATGTGATTCAGTCCTCTGAAGTTTAACTGACTAGTGTACAGTTTTTATGCCCCAGTATAATGCTTTGAAGTTGCTTGCATTTGTATTCTGCATTTTCCACCTGATGAGATTGTATATCATAATACAAATTTTATGATTGGTAGGAAATTTTGCACACCCCATAATTGGATTTGAATATAAACCATTTTAGGGCCTCAGTCCAGTGTGTGTGAGTTCATTACACATGATCCCAAACAGATGCTAATGTATGCAATATTTGAACAATTGTGATTATGTGATAAGACTGAACCATTCTTGTCTTAATTGCTTAACTACACTGCCATGGATGAAGTAAGCGTCACCCTTTGATAATAGTATTCATGTTAATTCTTGTCCTAATGCAATTGTAATGTCTTGTTTTCCTTCGATTATTCTCATTTCATCTCTGTGAATTCAAATCGATTTCTTCTTCTGAATTCTTCACATTGTTATTGTTAAAATGCAATTCTGTGCATATTCAAAGGAAGCTTTGTTTGTCCCTGTAAACTTTTAACCTGTAGTTCATGTGTTGTTTGCCAACAAAGCTATTTTTAAGTTCAAAGAGGAACAATCTGGTCGAGATGTAGATTTGCCCAATTTGGTTTATATTTTGTTAGTTTGAATTTTGATAAATTGCATGAATTTTGATAAATTGCATCGCGAATGTCAATTCCTCTCTTTGAGTGTGTTTATCTTGGTGAGGACCATCCATTTTATAAAATGACTTCATGTTTTGGTTTTCTTTTTTAAATTTTGAAACAGTTTAATCTATCTGACTTACTGCACTGTCACTTTGAGTGGTTAATGACTTCTTGTGACTGAGTCTTGTGATTCCTCAATGAAATGAATCAATTGCATGTATCTCCACTTTGTAACATTTCTCTAAAGATATCAATGCAGGGTTTGGTTTGAAGAACTGATCTCTCCTTGTCAGATTTTGTACACTATCTTTTCTGGAGGGCCATGCCACAGAATAATCATTGATACTGTGATTATCATGATGGGTTACTATCATATTCTTGTGGAGGAATTTATAATGAATGTTGTGCTCAGCTCAAGCCAAAAGTGTTCATTTTTTACAAGTACCTGCTTAAAGTGAAGATAAGCTTTATTTTAATGGCCATTATATTGCATTATATGCAAGTGCGTTTTGTCAAGGTTATTCCTTTTCTTTTATTCATTGAAAATTCTCTGCTGTTATGCCATTGCAGTTGAGTACAAAATTATGTTGAATCAAATTTGCTATGAAATAAGAATATTAAGTAAGTCTCCATTATTTCCCTTACTATTTTAAAACTTTTATATACTTCTGAAGTGGAAACATTGCAAATTGTTATTCAGTTATGGTAAATATCATTGCAAAGGACTGACTTTCATTTGTAAAGATCGAATAGGTCGGTCTGTTCATATTCTTGTAACATATATATCACTTAAAGGTTTTCAACTTCATCCGCAGTGACTCCAATTTATATTTTTCATCTCCTCTTCTAATTAGTTAATGCCTACTGTCATTTACTGCAGTTGAACACAGGCTCTTGCTGTTCTAACTGTGCACTCATATATCGTTGACTGTTTCAGCCAGCTTGAACCTGCCTCTCATCAAAGCATTATAAATACTGTAAATGAATACCATGATTTTGTTATGTATTATAGATTTTGTTATACCTTTGGATTTATTTTTATTTTTGATGTGAAGGCAAGTACAAGACAGACTGAACAATTCATTTCTTATTTAATTATTTGTGCAGGAGTATGTGTTTGTTCCTGTAGATCCATCAGTTAATTGTAGATTTGCCCTTGATTAGAGGCTGGACAGGTATCAACCAAATCATTTCAATTGGTGTAAGGAAAAATCAAAATTTAGAATGACTTCTGATACAGCTTTGTTCTATCCTTAAGATCTATTTATGTAATGGAACTTTTATTATGTAACATACTTTTGGGCTTAACTTGTCATTCTTTAAGTTAAGGGCGTTTTGTGTGTTTGCCAATGTAATTGGTTGTTTCAATTTCTAATTGTGGGCACTTTCTACTCTGCTGCATTTTTTCTTTAACGACTGGAATGAAGATATATGAAGATGGTTGGTAGGAAGGGGATTGTAATTTTGACAAAGAAGCCTGTTTCAATATCAAAAAGTTGGAATTTTATGTTTCCCAACTATTTAATGTATGTTGATACTAGTACCAACTGTGTAGAATATATTAACTTCCAAGATTACTCTTTGTAACATTTGAACTTCATTTTACTCAAACCCAAGCTCAAACCACAACGCCGTTTTCTTATTGTGCATGAATGAAACATTCAATTTCATTTCATTGAAACTCCTGCTTTACTTACAACATTAAATCCTATATTTCGAGGTCAAAGAACAGAGAAGTAGGAAATCAATACCAATACCTTCACGTTATGACAAACAGTATCACATACAATTTTTAACTGACAAAAAAAAACAAGCATAGCTCTGAAAGAGTTTGCGACTTCACCTACATCATTAAAAGCAAGAAGACAGCAGAATTTTGAGTAAAAATTTAAACATACAAATACACGTTTTCCTTTATATGTTAATGTATAACAACAAAATGGGTGCAGATCCAGACACAAATAGATCACCCTGTCAAAGAGGAAAAAGAAGTTGATTGAAATAAAATTTTAGGTCTACAAGTCAGAACAATTTTTTACTTCATCTTTGGTTGTAATTCATGAAAAGTTCAACAGACAAAATGGGAAATATGACTACCTGTATTATCTTTATAGGGCCTTCATAACAGACACTGAGAAGCTATGAGGAAGACAAGTACATATCTCAAGAATAAAAATCTAGATGACCCTGTCCTCCTGATTTTGGTTTGGCAAGAGCATGTCCAAAAAGAATGAAAACCAGAAAACAGTAAAGAGATAAAGAAATATTGAATGGTCAAATGAGATCTTGCATATGTGAACATATAAAGAGAGAAAAGACATACATCATCTGCACAATAAATGAAGAGTAGAAAAAATATACATTATTTTAGTATGTTTATCACACAGCCTCAATAATTAAGTCATGATCCAATTTTCTATGTAGAAGTTGATCCTCGAACCTTTTTTTATTTAGAGACATCTAGCTAATAAGGAGGACCAATGTCTTTTCTTCCTGAGTCACAAAGTCATAACGTCCTTCATTCAGATATGTCAAGCAACTTATGATCTCAGATCAACAAGCTCTTATGGACCATAAATTCTTATCTAAAACCTGGTGCTTATTACTTCAGCCGCATGGTCATGCATGGAACATTTTATCACACCAACCGCTTTAAAATCAATCCCACACTATTAAAACATGAAAATAAACTACATAAAATTTCTATCTAAGAGTGCGTACAGCGTACAGGCTAGTCTTGGTTTGGTACACAGCAAGCTTTTCTTCTCACTCATATAAAAACGTGCTGAGTGCAAAAAATAAAACAAAAATCAAAGATGACAGTCAATTAAGAGTGAAATCTCACAACAAAAATGAAAGTAAAAGTATGGTGCCATTTTTTAAAAACAAATCACAAATGCTGTTTGACTTAACTTCAATAAGATTCTACATCTTCGCTTTGAATAAATTATCACACAATCTGCTCCTTACATGAACAAAAGACTAAAATTATGGTAGAAATTAAAAATTCTGTGCAGGGCAAAGAATAAGTTTGGCTTCAAACACTCAAAAATTGTGATTAAAAACACAATAAATCTAGAAAAATGCAAAACTCAACCCATTAATGGTTTACATTGAAAACATGAGTTCATAGCAGTCTGATCATAGCACTCAGTTTGAATAGTGCAGACTTGAATTCCAAACTTAGCTTGGAGGATGTGTTGAGCTCTATGGGTTACACTGTCTCGATCGATTGCTGGATCTGTAATACAACACAAAAAAATCGTAAAATGTCTAAGAAAACCTCAAATAAATGAAATAACTTTGTTCTTAATAATTTGTTTAGTTCTTACCAACAGCTAGGTGAACAGACAAAGCATATCTTCCCATGGTTAAAGACCAGACATGGAGAGAATGGACATGCATGACACCAGGAATATCACGCAGGACAGCAAATACTTGGTCGTAAGCAATTGAATGAGGAAATCCCTCGAGCAATACCAAACCTGTATCCTTTAAAAGTGGAACAGTAGTTGCCAGAACAACTATAGCAAACAAAAAGGTACAGATCGGATCCGCAATTTTGGCCTCAGGCTGAAAATAAGAATAGTCTTTAGTTCACAGGAATTATTGAAGAAAAGTAAAGCCTTACATTACATTCCTAGGTTTTGTCAATTAGCTTACATTAAATTTAATAACGACAGCCGCGATAAAAACACCAATGCTCTGTATAAGATCTCCTAATACATGGATAGCAGCAGCTCGAACATTAATATTTGACCACTTGTTCATAGAAAGGCTTTGGCCATTCAATATTGCATGGTCTTCAAAATGTGCTTCAGAATCGCTCTATATGGAAAGCATAGAAAAAAAATGGTGTGAGAGCATGTTTTTAATATTGAGAGAAAAAATATAAGAAGAAATTCATCAGACTAACCAAACTACTGTGCTCCACAAATGTAGCATGCTGAAGATTTCCTTCACTATGACTACCTGAAATGTCATGCAAATGTTGATGGTGGCCAAACCCATGTGAATGTGGCACATTTAGTTGCTGACAACCTCCATGTAAAATAACTCCCATGCTGGAAGCAACAAGAAATTTTGGAAAAATTAGGTGAGTCCAAAAATAGCAAACATTACACAAGACACCAACCGACAAAAGTTTTCAACACAACTTACATAATATTTATGACAATACCCCCAGCTGCAACAGCCATCATTCTATCAGCTCGTATATCAATGCCTCCATAGACTAGTCTTAAAATAGCTATATACACAAATATGCCAGTTAAAACCCAGATGACAAAGATGCTAAAAAGGGCACCCAAAATCTCTGAAAGAAAAACAAAATCAATGGATATCAGGATAATCAAAATTAATTAAGAAACATATATCTGTGTAAAACGAACCTGCACGATGGAACCCAAAGGATAAAGTTTTTGTTGGGGGTCGTTTACCAAGCCACACAGCTGAAAGGCTAACAAGGAGCCCTACAAAGTCCGAAAGCAAGTGTGCAGCGTCTGTCATAACTGCTACACTCCCAGCAAAATAACCTCCAAGAACCTCTGCTATCTAAAATGTAATGGAACAAAATTAAACAAGTTTAAGCAAGAAGTTAAATTATTCCACTGCGTTAAAGGAATATAGGTTTCAATTGTGATACATAACAGAGGATAAACAGAGCACACGAAATCATTTAAGAAAAGAAAAAGTTGAAGCGTAAGAACTCTTTGATGTGTTTCAGATCCTTACCATGAAGAAAAGACATAAGACAGTGGCAGACATGAGTCTTCTCCAACTTGAGTTGTTAGGGGTAACTAAAGATGATGGGTGACAGTGTCTCCTGTTAAATGTAGACCCTTCTGCAGCACACCATCTTTCCTGAGGACAAGAAAAACGAATTTTTAAGAAAGTACACATAGTCCTCTGACCTTGACGATGAGGGAAATCCCAACTTTTCACAAAACTCACAGCAGATAGCCAAAGCTCACTTACACTAGAGAGAAGTGGCACTTCTGAATCTTCTCCAGACAGTGACAGTCTTGCAGGCATCGAAACATTGCAAGAGTTATGTAAATTTCTGTCATTAACTGAAGCTCCAGTTGAGTGGCCATTCCAAGTTTCCCTTTGCCATTCCCCACCTGATTCTGTAGCACTGTTAGATCGGTTTGAGAAGCTTATATGGCCAGTGCAGTGTGCAACTTGAAATGTAGCAGGTTCAGTTTCATTGTCAGCCCAGATTCCACTTGAACTGCCATCGTCAAGTATTAAGCTATCGTCACTTGAACGGTTCCCTAACCTGTTTTCTGAAGAACTTGGCGAGTCTTGATATAACTTAGCCATTTTACGACGAGATGACAGTGGCTCTTACTGAAGTGCACGGCATGAAATTAATGCACAAGTTGTGTTTCCGTCTCTTCATTCCCTTCAATGCACTTATTCATTCATTTTCACAGTTGAAATATTGGATGTTGTCAACAAAACCAAAGTGTCCATACATCACTTTAAAACAGATTCCAAAGGCTATAAAACAGGACTTTTGTGAATGTTAATGCCGATTAAAACACTGGGATCTTAAAAGGGCTCTCATAAAATCAGGACCTTTGCAATAAGACTAAAGACTGCTACAATTTACCTAACAGCACCTAGTGTCACTTCATTTGTAAACATTTGACTTGACAGAAAGCAAATGCAGAAGAAACAGATTCACGTGGTAGGCGATATGACAAATTTAAAGCTCTTTCGAAACTCAACTCATTCCTCTTTCTCCTTTACAATTCTCATCTTGTATTTTGATTCTAGGTTTGGTTATGAATGAAGTGACAACTATTTATCAAAATTTAAGCCAACCCTGATTCATGCATGTATTTATACGGGAAATGCCATCCTATTACTTTTAATTGCTTTGTATTATATTATGGCCACCATGCTGAATATATCGGAATGGGATTTTGAAAAAATAGAGGATGGCACTCACAGTAAGTTGTTTACAATGTCTTGTTTTATCATATGCTGGGATTTGGACCGGTTTCTTTTTCTAAATAGCGTTGGACATAAAAATCCCTATATTGTATATTTACCGGCCTCTGGATGTCAAACAATCATACCTACGCAGGGTTTTCTTTTTTTTTTTTTGTTTTTTTTACTGTCTTGCATAACATTTTGATGTAATGACCTCTTGATTTACTGTAACCAACATTTGCATAAGATCCTTAAAAAGTTTTGAAAGTATTGGTCAGATATTAAAAACGCATCCTTATATTAACTGAGTTCTCTGTCCTACAATACTCTTCATTGCCAATGCTCTGATTGTTTCTGCCCCATTAGCCTTTGGCCTTTTACTGTGATCATTGACATCACACTTTTTCCTTGTTTGTCTCATCTAATTTTACTATTTTTATAATTTTATGGCTGTAATATTTTTTTGCAGAAATTGCGGGAGAAGTTCAATTACGCAACTATGGTTCATTTCTTGAAGAATACAGCTCTCAACTTCAAGGTATAGAAGAGGCCCTTGAAGATCATATATCGGATTCATGGGATATCACTATTGACCCAGTTGCATTGCAAGTACGCACAATATAACATTTTTTTGTTTTTTATAAAAGGAAATAACATTTTATGTCTTGTAGCTAGCTGTCTTTCATTTTTTTCAGTTCCCTGCTTATGAGAAAATCAAGCTTTTAGAGCTTCTTGAAACAGATAATAAAGTTTTAAGCAAAGTATTAAGTGTTTTTGCAGTTCTGTGCTCAGAAGTAGACCTTCTCACAAGGGAAGCTCGAGTGTCATTTTATGATTCCATCCTCTACTATGGAGAAGGAGGTAAGTTTGGTAGAAAACAGCACTTCTAAAATTTAAAAGTTTTAACATAACAAGAAATAAAATTATAATGTGCTAACTATTTGATTTATTTTGGCTTCGTTGATTACGTACCAATAGATAGTGACCCTTATTTGATTTGCCTTATCTCTTTCAGATGATAGCGAATCTCTTCCAGAAGGGGAGTGGCAGGTGCAAATTGCCCGATTCTTGCCTAAGCTTCAGTCTTTGTGGTCCTGGGTAAAGCGATGTAGCCAAGTTTCACAACAGTTGGTGGCTCAACTAGTCGCACTATATTCCACTCAGTACAATGGAAAACCATTAGTTTGTGCCACAGATGTTCATTTTCAGGTGCAATTTTGTTTTTTAAGTTGGTGAATTTTCATTAAGGTTTTTTCTGTTTTCCTTAGTTTTAATTTAACACGATCATCATTGCAGGAAGTCATAGAACACATAGGTGATCTTCTAGTTGCTGTGATATCTGTGGATGAAATGCTAAAAAATCAGGGTACTCTTCATGACCATTGGACCTTATTCAGACGTATGCTGAAATCTGTTCATCATGATCCAGCTGCAGTAGGAATCCAACAAGAAAAAATGCGTGCCTTAGAAAAATTGGTCAGTGATTATGAGAATACTTTATTGAGTGGAAAAATATATCAGGTAACATTACTTTCTGTCTTTATTTTCTAAGAAATTATCGGATTTTGTCTGACTCACATTTGTATGGCCCGCAGATAGTAATGCACCAGCTCATTGGTATGAGTGCTCGTTGCCCTGCTGTAGGAGATGAACTTACTGGCTTTGTGAGATCTGCCGCTGTTGAACTAGAATCACGTCCGGCTGAGCTTCAAGATGCAGACCATTGGTCACGTTGGGTTAAATTGAGTGCTCTCTTGGTGATGAACTTTAATCTTTTTGGTTCTGTTGATCGGAAAGTGTTCAAGCAGCTGTGGGATATTAATAAAAAAGTGAGGAAAAAAGAGTCTTGCTTTTACCTTTCTTGTTTGTTTTTAGTACTTTACATGATTCAGTCGATAAAGAATGATTATGGAATGAATTTCTTTTCTTATTCAATGCTCCTTTTGCTTTATTTCAGATTCCAGCTGTAACTCTCTATGCAAATGTGGTCTGGTTTCCTGAACAGTTCCTCCTCTCCCACATTCCACAGTTGAGTAAGGTAATAGACAAGAAAGCTCAGCAACAAGTTAATGCTGCAAGACATGCATTTTTGAACCTGAAAGCTCAAAGCCTTCCTAAAGAGGTTCAGTTTTACTCCTTACAAGTGAGCATTTTTTGTATATACTGATGAAATGTCTCCTCAACTAAATTGTAAAACTTTTCCCAATTTGTGTTCTTTTCTTTCTGCACTTTTAAGGCTTGCTGTTGGATGGTTCAAGTTGAAACAGCATTGCAAAAGGAGTCTACACATCTGAAATTGGATGATATAAACAATATATGCTCTCTATTATTACAAGTCAGTTCATGAAATTTATTCATCACTTCACTTGTCATTTTGAAACTATGTATTTTGAGAATGTAAACTTTTTGCATTTCAGGGTGTACAGTTAGCTTGTGGAATGAGCCGCTTGCTTCGCACTTTGACCAACCTACATGTTGCTTTAGGCAAGCCAATGAGCCGCTCATCTGTTGTGGCTCTTTGTCGCTTAGTAGAAATTCTGCAAGGAATCAGAAGTATGTATCACCGACATTCAGTTGCAATATCAAGATCTGTTGTCCATGTGAGTCAGCATCTATTATACCAGGCACTAACAACTATTACCACAACAAAGGTAATTATCAACCATACTCAATTTTTGATTTTTATTTTCGTTTGAATGTTAAGCCAAATATTTCTTTTACATTTCAGAAAAGTTTAGTGCAAAACAAAAAGTACAGTGAACAGCACCTTGATGTTTTATCAGCCTTGTCAATTGTGGAGAGAGCTATGTATGGCCCTACAACAAAAGAGCGTAGGTTAGTGATTCGGCTATCTCTTTCAATGGCAAACCAGGGACGCACATTTCGTGATGATGACTATATTTCTCTCCTGGTACGAAAATTGATTGAATCTTTTTGCAAGCTTTTCAAATGGTAGTTCTGTTAAACTAACATCCATACTTTTTCTTTTCTTAGCGAATACTTCGAAAGCTGGATGCTGTATGTGATATGCAATCTCGGCTGTTAGCTGCCTGTGATTGTTCTTTCCTGTATTGGCACAGAGTTGTTCTTCCCATTTATTTTGAAAGCCTGTATGGTACCAAAACTGACCTCTATAGGCTAGGGGTAATTACGTTTTGAACAAAAGCCTTAAGACATTGATTTGCTGCATTACATATTTTAAAATTTGGGTGCTTGCATCTTTTTCAGTACATGTTGTACGCTCTTAGAGATTGTGTACGGGCAGTGAATAATAGCGGAGATAACTCAGAGAGCTTAATGGAAATGTTTGAAACTGAAGTTTGGGAAGCACTGCGTAAATATATCTTGGACCCTCTTTGCCATGACGTTGAGACGAGCTTGCGTCTTTCAGTCCATGTTCATCTTCAAGTTAATGAAAGAAATCCCTTTAACAGTCACATTCCTGATTATGGTCCTCTTTTGAGAGTTCGCCCAATGCGGTTCTTTGATAAGTACATTGACATAAAAGGTATGTTTCAGTTTAATGATGTGATAAGTTCAGCCTAGTTTTAAAGAAAATTTACGTATTTAAAACGAATGCTACAGGCTATGTGGAGCATCATCTGGATCAAACATTTTACAATCTCACTACTGTGGCTTTACACGATTGGAGAACTTATGGTGAAATGCGCTGTTTGGCAAAGTTCAAAAATAATTTGGTGACTGTTGAAGACAATCTGCCAAGTCAAACTCTTGAGCAGGTGAGAAATGTCCATCCCTTTATTTATTGCATCTAAATTATCTAATTTTCTGCCTTTGTCTACAAATTAATCATCTTGTATGTTTACAGGGCTTGGATGTCTTAGAGATAATGAGAAATATTCATATCTTTGTGTCTAAGTATCTCTACAATCTCAATAATCAGATTTTTGTTGAACAGTGGAGTAACAATAAACATTTGAATACCATTAATATTTGGCATATTGCCAACTCAATACGTACTCATGGCACGGGGATAATGAATACCACTGTATGTTCATTTAATCTGTTCTAAGTGAATACTCTCTTTATTTTTGTACTTTTGAATGCTATTCTTTATTGATAAATTGTAATTTGCTTTTCAGGTGAACTTTACATACCAATTTTTGAGGAAGAAATTTTTTATTTTTTCTCAATTTATGTATGATGAACACATCAAATCCCGTCTTTTGAAAGATTTGAGATTTTTCCGAGAGAACAAGACACAGTTGGACCAGAAATACTCCTATGAAAGAGCAGAAAAGTTTAACCGTGGAATACGGAAGTTGGGGTTGACACCCCAAGGACACAGCTATTTGGACCAGTTTCGAATGCTTATCAGCCACATTGGTAAGCCAAAATATTACAAGAATTGATGATAACTGAATATTTTAAAACAACATAGTCAGTCATTTGCTATAAAATATTTATCGTCTGTTTTTAGGAAATGCCATGGGTTATGTCCGTATGATACGCTCTGGAGGTCTTCACTGCTGCTCTAATGCAATTGGTTTTGTACCTGACTTAGAAGATGTAGTCAATTTTGAATCGTTATGTGTTCAAGAAGGTCTATCTGAAACTTGCGTGAATGCTGCAAAACAGCTTGACCATGTCATTGAAAATTTAGGGAGAAACTTTGCTGAGGGGACAGAGTACTTCAAACTGTTAGTCAATGTGTTCTCTGGAGAGTTTCGTAAAACAGAAAATAGCCATCTCCGTAACTTTCATATTATCATACCTCCTTTGACCATTAATTTTGTTGAATATATAATTGCATCAAAAGAACGACTGACTAAGAAGAACAAAGGCGATGCAGCATTCACAGATGATGGGTTTGCCATGGGTATAGCTTATATTTTAACACTCTTGGGACTGCAGGCAGAATGGGATGCCCTCCATTGGTTTGAGTCAGTACAGGCAAAATATTCTAAAGAAAAGGCTGCTTTAGCTGGCCAGAGAGGCTCAGTTCATGGACAGGAAGATGAAAAGCTGCAACAAACTATGACGCTCACAGCTCGCAGACTTGATGTTTATCAACAGGTAAGGAACATTGATACATTTCTTTTTCAGATATTAGTACTCGACCCCATTTTAATCATTTGAGGCACTCCCCTGTTTCTTTCAGGAATTTGAACTTCTACATTACAGTCTCAGTAGTGCAAGAATCTTTTTCCAAACAGAGGAAGCATCTGTAGAATCTGGCCCAGAGAAAACTTCATAAATGAACAGTTAGTATACTTTCTGTGTCTTTGTTCTTCCTTATGAAAAATATGATGAAAGATTCTGTGTCTTCTGCAGTCATCAATTTATCTACCTGTTGTAATTTTGAAAGATGCAGTGTACTATGTGCTAAGTATAGGATATTATTGCAAATCTTGCAATAATTTTTATATGGACTGGACTTGTTCTGCTACCATGTTGTTACTTATCTATATAATTATGTTTATGTGATGTTAGCTTTTTTATGTATCTACTAGTCACCTCTTTATTTTTTAAATCCATGCTTTGATATTTGTTGCACAGTTAACTTGTGTGATTCAAGATAAAAGTATCTTTCAACTGATAAAAGCTTTAAACATAGGATACTTTGTGAAATTCAGTCCAGGAGCATACAGCAATTTTGCTGAGATTATTTTCTGTACTTTTCCTTGGAACATATTTTGATTTCTTTTGTCTTTGTTTTGTACATATTCCATAGTTTATTGTCTTGCATAATTATTCATATGATTCCAAGAGCCTATCATTACTAGCAACATTACACAAAATGTTCTTGTTGATAAATCTCAGGAGTAAAACTGTCTGTTCGGAATTGGTTATACATTCCTGCAATATTTTATAAGAAAATGTTGTATGTATATGATATGTTAGAGCTGCATATATTCATGCATTCTCACTAAACTGAGAGAAAATACTACACAATAAACATTCTCATTTTCAATTAAAATGGTCATGTGGTTTTATTTAGTTCCACCTGTTTATACCCGAAACGACGATGCGATGTAGCACCGTGCTTTGCAAAAAACAGAGCGTTAACTGCCCTGTCATTGGAACGGTCCGATATAATTACATACAGGATTCTGTTCTGTGTATCCAACCCAAGAAACATTATATGCAGGGACATTATCCTGCAGCCAATTTCCAAAAATGTTATAAACACAGGCCAGCCTGGGCCTCCTCAAATCTGGGCACATTATCATGGACTTCCCTGCTCGTACAAAGTTCTGTTTACTAGAAACAGAATTGTTCCATGCACAGTTTTAGATCAACTTACACCACCCAAAAGAAAGCGGTGTTTGTGAGAGGCGGAGACCTCCTTATTACTTCTGACGGTGACAGCATAGTAAAAGTTGAAAAACGGATCCTCGTAAGCGCGAGCGCCTGGCGCGTGCCGGGTCGGGCGCGGCGTGCTCCGCGCGATACACCGAGGAGAGGTGCGTGAGAGTGGCGAGAGAGCGTGAGCAGTGCTCGGGGTGAGAACAGAGAGCGCGAGTTGAGAAGTAGCATGCGAGCTGCGAGCCAAAAGAAACAACTGTAATAATGGCGCTTGTACTCACCCAGGGGTCTATAACTGCTGCTTCGGCATATTGAAAAGAAATTGACTTGGAAAACGATACTGAAATAGATGTCGAAACCATCGAAAGGGGCAAATCGACTCGTTTCAATATCTTTTCGACGTCGTTTCTCGCGGCATTTCTTACTGGGACAGTACTGAGACTACGAGGCCGAAGACAACGCGGGGCGGGGGGCCTCATAGTTGCCATAGTAAACAATTACCTGGGTGGGTTGGAGGCAGGTTGGAGGAAGGAAGGGATACGGTCTCATCAGCCACCCAATTAGCACCAACAGAGCAGGCTGCGCGGCGCGCCGTGGAGCTTGACTGTGCAGAAACGAGCTCCCCATCCCTCCTTTCCATCTCAACCATGTTGCTAATATCATTTCTCCTCGTGAAAAAAAAAAATTAATCAAAAGTCGGTGTTGTTATGTAACAGTCTATGGACACATATGCTACAGCTCTGCCCAAGCAGAACAGGGAAGTCCCTTCTCACATTATATTCGCGTTCGGGACGTCATCCTGACGTTGTTGACCGAACGTCTAGGCTGTGGTGATGTTCTCTTAACATAAGGTACCATGGGGCACAGTGAGACATGGGGTCATGTGAGACACTCTCGATTACTCGAAAACGGCTATCAATAATATGCGACACGGTACCCCACCCCCCGTCTCACTGTGCCCCTAGGGATGGGGCACAAGTTAGTGAGACAGTGCAGACCTCATTCAAAAACGGCACAGCTCCTCAACCGCTGGAGATATCTACAATTTGAAAATTGCATCCAGCCCAGAAAAGACAACAGTGTTAGGAGAACCTTTGACATTTATTAAATTTTGAAAAATGACAGTTTGAGAGGGGACAGAAAAAAATCGTCTCACAGTGCCCCATGGTACCTTATTTTTTATTGTCGTGTCTTGGACTTACGTGTTCGGCTTGGATAATTACTTTCAATCTCAATAAACAGGACCTTCACTGGGCAGTATCATTTGAGCAAACAAATTTGTGTGTGGATTTTTTTTGCCGTTCCCTTATTTAGTTTAGGCTCTAAGCCTTACGAAAACAGAAAATGTGTTTCATACCAATACATCGGCAATCTTGTCGACTTATTTTTAACTCGGCTTGTGCTCGGGTTTCCCTCTCAGCCGAGAACTATCAGCCTTGTATCAGACTTAAACTTTATCTCAAAGTTCGCCGAAAGGGTCGCGTGCTTTAGCAGATATTTTCTGCATCGTACCTGGACAAGACGCGTTGCAGTGCGGTGCGGCGCGGCGCGGCGCGGCTAAGGGGTCGTCCATAAAGGACGTCCTGGTATTTTTGGTCTGTTTGGCCCCCCTCCCCCCTTCGTCCTCGAATGTTGCCTACCCATGCAATTAGATAGGCGGTT
>CABIKL010000476.1:0-22185 GCA_902196195.1 Aptinothrips rufus
CCGCCCCGCCCCGCCCCGCCCCGCCCCGCCCCGCCCCGCCCCGCCCCGCCCCGCCCCGCCCCGCCCCGCCCCGCTGCTGGGTCGCGAAGTAAGTCGTCGCAAAACAAAGCGGACCGCAGACAGCCGACCAAAAGCAGAGAGCCAATAAGAGAAATAACTATGGAGTCAAGCTGTCAACTCAGAGACGGATTAATCGGACCCTCCTCATTCGTCTACCTCCGCTCAGAGCGCGAGTCGCACGCGTCGCGTGGCGCGGCGTGGCGTGGCGTGGCCAGCTGCAGCGCAGCGGGGTAATAATATAATTGTTTTTGTCGCTCCGCCGTGCGTCATATCCAACAAGTTTCCTTGAGGCCGAAAACTTGCAGAATCCCAGTACAAGACGAGCGACGAGAAGGTAGACACGCCGCGCCGCGCTGGTGCTCGGGTGCAGACCAGGCCTGAGGCTGCCCTGAGGCCTGATGCCGAGAAGGTGACCGACTCCCGGCTCGTCACCAGCACGCCATGTCCTCACAAGAGAGCATTCGAGCAATATGACCGTACTGCTTTTAGATGGCGCTTGTTCCCGAGTGCGGACGAGCAGCGTATTATCCAGTAAGCATATGGACCCTCTCAAGGGCATTCGAACACGGCCACGTCTTAAATAAAGTGCGGGCTGCTCTTGTTAAGGGACGGCTTAAAAGGCAGCCTTGCGCTTTGACTCACGCTACACGATTAGACAACCAAATGGTGGGGACAAAGTCAGCTGTGAGAACGCGGCGGGGCGGGGCGGGGCGGGACCCGCGGGGCGAGCCGCGATCTAACAACACTGAACTGAGTCACACTCGAGTCGTATCGCACTGCTCGCGGCACACAGCGGACCGAAGAGTACTTCCTCCATCACAGCTAAGACTCTGAACTAGGCTGCAAGTTTCATAACTCAGCCCAGCCTGGACAGTAAAGGGTCGAATTACGTCAGTTCGGGGCGTGGCGGGGCGGGGTGTGCAGCTTCGGGTCGGGAGCCGACCAGCCTAGATGAGCCGGACCTAATTATATGCCTCGTCTTCAAACGGCTGGCAGCGCAGCATGTCGGCTGCTGCAGCTGCAGCACGGCATGACTTGCTACAGGGAGCGGCCCGCCCGGCCCGCCCGGCCCGGCCTGGCCCGTACTCGTGTCTCGAAGGCCGCCCGTCAAGAGAGCACAGCCTATTGCCACACGCAAAAAATAAATATTTTTCTGACCTATACTAAATTTTTAGCTGTCAGAATCAGCAACAGTAACAAAAATTTAGCTGTTCAGAATTTTTTTTTGTTATAACTTAATTGAAGAAGACTTTAGCTGCGTCTCTAAATATTTAGCTCCCGAGCTAAGAATCAGTCCATGACTGCCATGCGTCAGTTACCAGTTCTCCAGCCAAGTCGAGCAGCTTCTTGTGTTTTACGTATAGTTTGTGGACGGCCCCTTATCGTGACGTCATGACTTGGCTCGGAGCATGCTCCTCCCCAAGCTGTCTTTTCCTGTCTCCCCGTTGCCAAGAAGATCTTGGGATAATACAGAATTGGTCACCCCCAAGCGAGAGCTGTACACCTCACGAGCTCCCTGTGGTGTCCAGCTCGGAGAAGCCGCCCTCCCCGTGCTTCAGCGGCTGTGAGTGGGGATGGGAGTGGGGGTGGGGGCGGGGTGGGTGGGTGGGTGGGTCGTCGAGGTGGGCTCCGGCAGTGTCCGGGTGGAGTGTGGGGTGCGCGTTTAGTCTGCCAGCCTCCACGCCCCCCAATCGATAGTCGTTCATGCCGCGTTCAGATGTTCACACCCTATTCACTGTCCGTCCCATAAGACTTCTGGTTCAAAGAATGAGATCTGGAGCTCACTCCAGGCGCACACAGTCCTCCCTGCAGCCCGAGCTGCAGCCCTTTGTCGGGACCGCCAGGCTGTACACTGCTCGGATACAACTAGTAGCACCAGTGCCAGCTCCGTACGATCACGCTCAAAATTGTACGCGGGCTTGCCGCATACACAGCACTTCAACTCTTTAGGCCATAATTGTACAAATATGCGAAGAAAATAATAAGGTTTATCGGTTTGTCAATACCCGACGCATGAAAATTATTTTTCAGAAAAATTAAGTGCTGTGGAGAATACGCAGGGTTTGTTGCAGTTGAACAAGTGACATGACGTGAAGGCGACTCGATGCAGAGGTGACGGGGCGGCCATCGACGCGGGGAAGTTTAGTTCGCGCGCCCCGCCGCGCCCCGCCGCGCCCCGCCGCGCCCCGCCGCGCCGCGCCGCATCCGGGTCGGCCTGCCCAGGCAGGGCCTGCCCTCACGCAATGTCCCCCCAGCCAGCTCGGCGCTACTCGGCGCCCCGCCAGCGACACAATCGATACTCTTCCAGTTGCCCTAACCTCCGGAGCACATTCCATCATGTAGAGGACCCGGTTCCTTCCGCCAATTCAGCTGCAGTCTCTTTGTCCTCACGGTCGTCTCCAGACACGCATGCCACCAGAGATTCGCGGGCACCAGTTGGATTTGATAATAACGGAATCAAACGGGGACTTTGATGTTGGTGCCAACTCTAACCTTCCAGGCTGGCTAGCCTGCTGGGATAGAAATGTTGTTTCTGAGCCGAGCCTAGCAGACGACAGTGGCCGTGGCCAGAGTCTTTGTCTGGACCCCACCCCCACCCACCCGGACTGCTTGTCGAGCTGCGGGCTGCTGCGGGCTGCTGCGGGCTCACTCACCTCGTCGGCCAGCTCCGTCAGCTGTCAGCTGCTGCCTGGCTGCTGCGGACTGCAGACTGCTCCAGCTCACTACTCGGTACTCGGACTCGCTGCTTCTGTTCCCTGGCGGGCTGCTTGCTGCTTGCTGCTTCAGCTGCTTGCAGGGGCGGTGTGGCTGTCACTGGCAGCCAGGGCGAGCAGAGCGGAGCAGAGCAGAGCAGAGCACTCAGCAGGCCACCTCTCTGTTTTGGAGGGAGGGGACTGTTGTTGTCCGGGGGGACGGACGGGGCTGGCAGGCGAACAGACCGAACCACTGCGCTACGCGCATGCGCCCGCGCCGCACGGTCTGCCCGCGCAGCGCCCCGCCGCACCCCGCCACGCCCCCCTAGCCCGGTCCTTGCCCCTCCTGTTCCTTGAGTTAGGCCCTCGCCGCCACTCGCCGCCCGCCGCACCGCGCCGCCCCCACCGGGAGGCCCGAGCCCGAGGCCCCCTCCCTGCGCGCGCCGCGAGCCCCTACTCCAGCTACGCGCCGCCACGCGCCGCTTGAAACAGCTGTTTGGCGCCGCAGCCTCGCCCGCCTCGCCCCGGCTCGGCTATGCAGCCGTCTGGCTCCTGGCTGGCTCCTGGCTGCCTGTCTGCCTGTCGATGGATGGCGATAGCCGAGCCAGACAGCAGGTCTTTGCTACCCACAAGGTAACACAATGTTCCACGTAATCACACCACGTGACCGAGCAGTGCACTGTACCCCCTTTATCAGCCCTGCTCCCTTCGAGGGCGCCACTCCGTGTCTCAGCATCGTGGGCATGACTGTGATAGTGTTATCATGACAACAAAAAATTCATTCACAATAGGAAAACAGTCTTACGTGAGGTGGTGGATCGTCTTGGTCGATTCCTCGGAAACTCGTGCGAATCAAAATATTCGGGCATGTAACCCAATGAGAAATAGTGGGGGTCTATTCGACGTAGATTCGATGTCCGAGTTTGGGTATGCAGACATGCAGACAACAAAGGCAAAAATTTCTGATTGACAAAGAGTCCTCCTGGGCACTGATGGTTTCGCGGATGGTTTCCATACAGGGCGATGTATAGCTCACACCTACCTGCTGCTCACACCCTAACTTGACGCGCGGAGAGACTGGGGCCGTTTCCATGACAACAGGCTCGGTCCTGGATGCCGCTTCATATTCATGAAGTTACTTGTCTCGTGTTCTCTTCTGCATGGCCATGAGGTGTCAACTCCCAGCACGCTGGCGGTTTTGGAGGTATATTCCTCTGCTTTCACGGAACATTTTCCTATAGTGCCCCTGCGCACCAGTGTCAAAAAGACTTTCCTAGTCTACGATGAGAGAATATTGTCGTCTTACAGAATTGAACTTGTTTATTAAAGAAGTTTTGCGTCTGTTGCAAAAATACTCTTGACCTCACAGTGAGCTTTGTGTTCTTTGTAGGCCGTTGTCTATCTTCCCCATGCTATACATAGCAGAAAATTGTGCAAGGGCCAGCTAGACATTAGCATTGGAATACCAGTCTCAATCCTTTAGCACGTCCATTCGAACTTCTCGCACGTGCAGCTTAGCCGGAGACATCCCCTGGTCCCGCGTGCGCCTCCTGACGGCCCGCGCTGGTGTTAATTCTCTCCAAACGGCAGTTTCAATTGAGACTGAGTTATGACTCGCACAAAAAGTTACTTCTCCACTCCGGCCGGAAACCTTTACGCAGTGGGATTCAACCTGTGGGTCGCGACCCACTGGACGAGGTCGGCACTGGGTCGCAGACTCGAGTCGCGCCACCCACTGGCACCCACTGGTCGCTAGCGCCTCTACTCCTGCCCCCGTGAATTAATGGGTCGCGAAAATGATAGACTGGTCCAAAGTGGGTCGCGGTAATGAAAATGTTGAATACCACTGCTTTACGGGATGATATGATTGGCTAGCACCGAGCATTCCGCAGAAATTACTAATGGAGAAGGGAGCACTGTCTAGATTCCTCGATCGAGGCTTGTCTATCTCCCAACAAATCCAGCGACCTTCCGTCGTTACTTTTTAGGTCTCCTGTCCATATCTCAATCGAATCACTGTCCGACTCCGATAGCAGAACAGACGACATTCGAGAACTAAAGCAGCCCCTCGAGAGACACCGGCGGGCTCCCGAGGGATGGATCCTGTTCGCCAGTAAGGACAGCGCCCTCTCGAACAGGTAGCGTAGCAGATAGGGGCAGTGCAGGGCAGCAGGACATTTCTGATGTAGTATAAGTATTTTTCCGCAACCGGCCTAACATTCTCGGGGCCCTATTATTGCGCCTATACTTACCCGTTCTGCGGGGCCCGACCCCGCCAGTCCGGGCCTGAACTACTGTGCCACGATCCACAATGATTTCACCCTCGCTGTGGCATGGACGGCCCCCACTATCATAGTCTGGCGGTCGACCCCACTCGGTCGGCCGCTGGGCGGGTCGGGTCCCCAGTGATAGCAGCTCTAGGATCGGCTCCTCTCCGCACCGTGGTTCAAGGGCATGTCACGTTGAGAGGGAAATCCTGTATTAAGTCCACGAGTGCTGGGGCGTGCCGAGGGCCTGCTCCCCCCATACACACTCCAACACACGCACTCACACACCAAGTCGCTCCCAATCAAAAATGGAACATCGACATTCGATTGATTTTGTGGCCAAAAATAATGACGATGCGATGTCGAAATGAGATCGATTTCGGTCATCTCATCTTATAAATATTCGATCATTCATGTCTCCCCGGGTTCTTTTTGGGCCTGACACGACACTTCCGATCACACTGTGGTGGGCCTAGAGTTTTACTGCCACACATGCACTACCACACTACGCGGGAAATAGTTGGTAGAAACGATATCGTTTCGACAAGAATTTCTCACTGGGAGGGCATTCCCTCGATTCCCTCGCATCGAGACTGCAATTAATGCTCTCACGTTACTATCTCTCGTACGATTCAATCTGAAAATCATCTCGAATGACATGTGTAACAAGGACTGCGGTGCCTTTGATTGGTTTGCGGGGGAGATTCTGTGATTTGCAGGTGTCATTATGCCACTCGCTGTGTTAGTACAGGTTGGTGTTGTAGGAGGAGGGGTGGGAAAGTTGAATTGCGAATAGCGGAGCAGCACTATTCGCAGCAGCGGGAGCTAACCTAGTCACCAGATCAAATTCATCACCAAAATATAAATTGGCTGCTGAGACTGCAAGATGTTTAATAACTTTGCAAAGGACTACGTTGCTTTAAATGTTGATAATAATTTTCACGATGCAGCTCCCGACTCGTTTACGGTTTTCCGACGTCGTTCGATTTGGAGGGTAAGATGATGCTCAAAGAATTGTTTATTTTTCACTCTCTTTGAATAGAACTGATATTTATTTATTCAGCTGCAATCATTCAAAGTACAGAACTGTGGTCAGTAATGATAGACTTACAAAGAAGATATGAATATAAATAAAAAGATGGTCAAAATTATATAAGAATGAATGAATACTAACATGCTGATACCCTAAAAGCACAGTATTGTTGTAACGTTCCCTTTTTTTTTTTCAAATACAGTGCTAAACAGTAGTTTACTTCCTCTGACCTCTCTTCATATAGTGACTGCTCATTGTGATCTCCAGCATAACTTATTGTGGAATCCGCTTCTTTTGTGTTTTGTTCGAGTGATTCTTTAAAAGACTTCCATAATGTAGACAATGTAATTTTTCTTTAAGATCATAACTTGTTTAAGCCTCATTTCATTCTCAGTCTATCAATCTTTCACAGCTGAATTTCAAAAATGTGTGTGCAAACTATAACAATGAAACATTAATTATGAAACACTTCTTCTTTTTCAGTGGTGGAATCAGCTGTCTCGTTTTCAGAAGAGTTTAGTCTACTTGTTACTTATTTTAGCCGGGCTATTGTATCTTTATTGGCTGTCATCACATTACATGGGATCGTCCGGAGATTTTGAACCTGTTTTGACTGTGATGCAGAAACATTCTCCAGCTGAGCAGCCACCTGTCAATAATCAAGTCAATATGAATCCGGTATGTATCTCTTGATGTCGAAGTATTTGAAATTTTCTCCTTTTATGTTGCCTATAAAACAATAATATTTTTTCAGGCCCAGGAAAGCGCCAAAGGCGATGAAGCAGTTTTGGAGGATGCTCTGGAAGGAGCTGCTGCTCCAGAGGAGGAACCAGTTGGTCCTGCAGGGGCTAATTTGGCAAATGTTGGGGAGCAGCCTGGCACAATGAAGCAGGTACTGATTCGAATGGGCATTTAAAAAAAAAGAAAAATTCTATTATTGATGTTTACTTCTTTGCGCTAGTTTTACTAGTTTCTGTCTTTTCACGTTTCCAGCTTGATCCTTTAGTAAAACCTATTGCGATGAAGTTTTCTGGTCCAACTAATGAAAGGCAGAAAGCTGTTTTTGAGGCTTTTGGGCATGCTTGGCGTGGTTACAAGCAATATGCATGGGGTCATGACAACTTAAAACCAATCTCAGCGACATATCATGATTGGTTTGGCATGGGCCTCAGCATAGTTGATTCCCTGGACACAATCTACATCATGGGAATGCAAGATGGTTTGTGCTGAATCATTTGTTTTTTTTCTGCCCTCTTCTTCAGTTTGACTCAAATGTTTCCTAAACACTCTATTTACCTTTCAGAATTTAATGAAGCAAAAGAATGGGTTGCTCACTATCTAAGACTGAATTCTGATAGAGATGTTAACTTGTTTGAAGTTACTATAAGAGTATTGGGAGGACTGCTTAGTGCATACCATTTGAGTGCTGAGAGAATATTCTTGGAAAAAGCGGTCAGTATTTTATTTTACTTTTTCTAAAAGTAGAGTTAGATCAAATAGATTTTTCACCCATAACTTATTTTTGTGTAAAATTTGTTATAAGCAACATACTTTTGTTTAACCAGGTTGAGTTAGGAGATCGTCTATTGCCATGCTTTGACTCTGAGTCTGGTGTACCTTTTTCTGACGTAAACCTTGGATCTTTAAAGTCACATTCCCCAAAGTGGAGTCCAGATAGTAGTACTTCAGAAGTTACAACAATACAATTGGAGTTTAGGGATTTAAGTCGATGCACAGGCGATCCAAAATATGAGGTATGATTTATGAAGCATATACTGTCCAATGATTCTGGATTTTTTGTCTGAAACTGATAAGTTTCATCATCTCCATAGCAAGCTGCAGCTCTTGTATCTGAACACGTTCATCGCTTACCGAAGACGGACGGGCTGGTGCCCATCTTTATAAATGCGCATACTGGACAGTTTCGTACATATTCTACCATAACACTGGGTGCAAGAGGTGATTCGTACTATGAGTACCTTCTGAAACAGTGGATACAAACTGGCCAAACTGTTGACTTGTATGTATTTTCTTTATTTTTTTTCTTATTGTTCTTGGATGATAAAATTGTTATCTTCCAGAAAATAACTGTTTTTTCTCTTGTAACTTGTAGCTACAGGGATGATTACTTGGAAGCAATGGCCGGGATGGAGAAGCACCTTGCTAGGCACACCCCTCGACAGAAGCTTCTATTCATAGGGGAGCTCATGACTGGAGGGAAAGACTTCAAACCAAAAATGGTAAGTCATTTTGTGCAGCTCTGAAATTGTCAAGTAAAGTACGAAGTTCATAATTTAGTTGGATGTTTTCGTCCTGTTCAATCCCCTATATTGAAAATGTGTCTGTGCTCTTTGTACTGCCTTTTGTGATCAGAGGTTGCTACTGCTTGCAAACTAGGGCACTTTATTGCTCTTCTTGTTGTTGGTTTTATTTACCTTGGTTTTTATATTAGGATCATTTGACTTGCTACCTCCCTGGTACTATGGCTCTAGGAGTGCACTTTGGCCTACCCCAGAAGCATATGGAATTTGCTAGTGATTTGCTCAACACTTGTTACCGCACGTATACTGATCAGCCGACTGGGCTTGCAGCAGAAATCACTTATTTCAATTTGCAGGTATTGTACTGAATGATGTAGAAACTGCATTAGAAAATTACAAACAACGCCATTTTTGGTTCTTTACATTTTCTAGACCTTCAAGTCCTTTTTATTTCATTTCAGGAAACGGGTAAAGATGACATGTTTGTAAAAACAAACGATGCTCACAACCTCCTTCGACCAGAGACTATAGAGAGTTTGTATTACATGTACCAGTTGACTGGAAATACTACATATCAAAACTGGGGATGGGAGATTTTTCAAGTAAGTGTCACAACCTTCAACCAAAACCAGTAGACTTCCTTATATTTATCATCCTCTGAAGTCTTGTTATATCTAATATGTCGTTTGTTTCAGGCTTTTGAGAAATACACTAAAACTCAAATTGGATATACTTCAATTGGCAATGTAAAGTCAACCCAGAACACTCGACCCAAGGATATGATGGAATCTTTCTTTCTTGGGGAAACACTCAAATATCTGTACCTACTCTTTGCAGATGACAGATATCTGCTAAGTCTGGATCAATTTGTATTTAATTCTGAAGCTCATCCATTACCCATTTATGACTCATAAATTTCTCATTTTTTATTTGTGGGGATGCAGTCATCCATCATCCAGTCATATGTTCTCCTATTGGTTGTCTATCCAGTTGACTCTTATATTATTTTATTTTGTTGCATTGTGTACTGTGCAGGAAGTTTTATGAGCTGTGCAACTCTTTGTTTTTGAGATTTTATTTAAAGATCAGATGGATCAGATAAGTTAGTATTTGTGATACTGTCTTCATTTATGGTTCTGCTCCTACTCAAGATGCATGTGTCCTATTTTTTAACTGAGTGTTGATGTCAGCTGAATCCACCCACATATGTGATGAATTTTGGAGTGATTAGTCAATGTGTAATGTGGCCCCTTTTTTTTTTTTGGTGGTAAGGCGCTTTTTAATGAAGTTTTAATTGATTTACTTACCTGGTCTCTTGACATCTTCCAATATTGACAAAGGTAGAATTCAAGAAAGGAACGATTGTCACAAGTTTGATTGGTGTAGTCCAGATATTGAGGGCTACGAATGTTAAAGCTTGCAAGTGAGCCATGTTTGCCATGTCATTGAAAGAAAAAATGAGTGCAGGTGCACAGGCCAGTTTCAGGAGGCTTATGATATTTTCCCACCTGGCAAATAATTAATTTTTCTCTGTTTCTTTTCTTGAGAGGAGTGTGGGGGAATTAGTCTCTCTGACCTACTATAGCGTCTGCATGTTTATGTTTCCAATTTTCTCTGTTTTGATTGATGATATGTATTGTGATTAAGTTGGCCTGTGTTTTAGGCTGTTAGGTGGCTCGTACAGCCGTCATTACTTACCAGCCTTATTGCTGTGATATTACTGTAACATTGAAGAGGCTGCCTAACATCTTGTTTTATTCCTGTCAAGTTTTGCAACGACTGCATTGTATGTCAACTTATTGAAAAGCATATCTGACAAATGATCAAATTTCAATCATGCGTAATTTTACTTAATTTCTGTATTACTGCCTTAAGTCAATTTTGTACAAAAATTTGTTTTATGGTTTGTTACGGATGAATGTTATCTTATATATTCATGTCTGCCCAGCAAATCTTTTTGACCCGTATTACATAGGAATAGTGTACATTCCTTCAATAATATTTTGAGTTATTTTTTCTGGTGATGGCTGTCTCAGTTTTGCACTTTCCAGCCGGTAGAAATTGATTATGGTATATGGAAAGGTCTGAGTTCATTATTGTTTGTTCACTTATCTATGTACTGTGTTTAGTCTAATGTGATATGGTTGTATATAAAGAGCAAAGCTTTTCGATGTGTATTTAAAATGGACATATCCTCAAAATGCGAAATAGTGGTCACTAATGCATTACACAGCTTTGTTTGTGATAAAGTGATATGGAGTTGATGTTGTTTTTTAGTCCTTTCTTCTCTTTTTACTTGTCAGTGGCTGATAACTTTAAGTATACAATTCAAATAAGTTTATAGTTTTTAATAATTTCAGCTAAACCATGTGTATTTTATTACAGTTGATTGACAACATGATATTCCATTTAGAAAGCTGTAAAGCTACTACTTCTCTTGCCAAACTTATAAGGTAAAGTTTGTAGGTGTGTAGGAAAACATTCATGTGAAAAGGAAAATGTGTTTCAGGACACAAAGCCTCTCACATTTTATGACTTTCTAGCATTATTATTGCTTCTCTGATATTGATGGCTGATAACTGATAGCTGGTCCCAGACTTATCAATAACTTGCAAAAATTTTCTTCACATTCCTTTCAAAGTTCTCATCTTGCAATAATATGGAGCTGATTGTTTGGAACTTTTGCACTAACTTGTATAGCTCATATTGGTTTCTCTTATTTTTTTCTTGTAATTAATTCACTAAATCATTGATTCTTTTTATCAAACATTTGACAATTGTGGTTTTGTGTTTTGTCAATATTTCAGTCTGCTTTTCACTTCAGTTCACCTGTGTGTTGCCTTCAGTGAAGCAATGCATATGCTATTTCAGTCTCATGTAAGCAGTGTATATTGTTAGGTGACTGACTTTTAATTTATGTGATTTGTGTTGACTTCTGGTTGGAATGTGTTATTGTTTTAAGAACTGGTCTTCTCTGTTTTGACTTGTTGTAGTACAGCAAATACACACGTGTGCCAAGTATTGACTGTTTCAACAACATTTGCATTTTGTTATGGCTTCTTGTTCTTGACTTATGTTCTAGATACATATGATTTTTTGTTCCTATACTGGACTCTGTTTTAGGTCTTGTGTGCTTGCACCATTCGGTACGTCACATTTCATTTGCAGAATGGTTCTTGCTTATATTTTAATATTTCTTTACGCACGTTCTACCTCAGCATGAGCAGTGCAAAAGTCCATCTAGAATGCTCCTTTTCAGTTTTGTGGATGGAACCATGTGTATGATCTTTTAGGGGGATTTGTTTAGCTAGAATAATTTGGATACATTGGTTGTGTGCATCTCTTACCATAATGCATGTCCAGTTGGCTGTCAAAATTTTGCTTCACAAGTGGAAAATTATTCATTCTTTTAACCTGTTCTTTAAAAGCATTCCTATTATTTTTTTAAAGCAATGATCAGTGCTGGTATGACTGTTGAATGATACATCCTCTTTTCTCAGCATTCCAATGAACACTGGTTTCCTCTTGCGTTCTTGGCTATGATGTCTGGAATATTCTTTTTAGAATTAATGCCTTTAGTTCTCCATAGTTATTTTATTTCTATGATTTTTGTGGGACTCTCACAATTATGAACACTCTGGCTGTATTCTATGATCAATTTTTCATCATTGTGATTGATTACTAGTCATCATATTTCGAAGGCCTGGACATGCATTTTTACAAGATTGCGATTTTATAGTATACATTGTGGCACATCATAATGTGATCTCCTGTGGACTGGTATTGTTTTTAAACTGCATATTGTACTTATTGAAATAAGTATCGGTTCTATTTTGATAAGTGAACTCAAACAAAACAATAAAGGATGCCAAGCAAATGACTAAACAGTATGCTCTTTATTTCCCTAGTTATAATATTGTACATTGGCAGCTCTAGCCCGTTATAATATAGTACATTGGCAGCACATGACGCCGTAGTAGACGCAGCACTCAAGGCACTTGTCCTCGATGCTGGCTGGTGGTCCGCTGTGAGGCTCCTCGGCGTGGCTGTGGTCCGCGAGGGCGGGGCAGCCGGGGTCGTGGCGCCACGCCTCGCCGCCGTCCTCGAGGCTGGTGCTCGGGTTGCCCGCGACGCCGTTGACGGTGGCGGGGCTGTCTGTCGAGTCGCCCGCGGCGCCCGGCTCCGGCGCGGGGGTCGCGCCGTCGGGGGTGCTCATAACGGACCGCGACCGGAAACCCAAGGCCACGGCTTCGGTGCGCGCTCCGGGACGAGTGAGCGTGGGCTTGGCCTTGCAGGGGGAGGCTAGCGAGTTCGGCTCCGCAGTCGTCTCGGACTCCTTGGAGTCCACCGGCACCACCTGCAACGACCACCGTCAGAGTTTTAATCGTACTCTAAGGAGAAGAGGGCCTCTCGCGGGGAACGGAGGGGTTGGGATTGCGACTTGACGAGCTGACTCAGCTGGGAGGGGCGCCTTCAGCTTACTCAGCTGCGACTGGATAGGAAGGGGCGGCGCGGGGCGGCCCAAGGCTGTCCAAGGCATGGCTCACATCGGATGCAGCTCACTGACCACAGATAAGGGGACGGGTATATCGGGGAGTTCTGCTTCGCCTGTCATGCGAGAGAAGTAACCTCTCTACAAACAGGCGAATGAAATCACAGTGGGGTCCCACAGCGCAGTTCCTCCCCCCTTCCCCTTAGAGTTATGGCCCTATTTCGGGCCACTGGCCCTAATTCGAGCCACCCCCTTTAAATTACTTGCAGGCTACGTCAGGTCCTAGGCGACAAAAAAATTAAAGAGTTTACAATGTGAACTTTTAAATTTCCATGCGTTGTTTGGAATCGAGAGTTGCCAGCAAATGATTTTAAAGGAGTGGCTCGAATTAGGGCCAGTGGCCCAAAATAGGGCCATTACTCTACACACTAGCCACTAGCCCCAGCTCAGCCCGACGTCACCACGCGTTCGAGGACATCTCGCGCACCCAGTGCGGAAGTAATGTCTGACGAGATTTGTTTCACGTCGAGGTCGAACGGGGTGGGTACAGGTATATGGTACTGGAGTCGCCGCTCAGCACGCGGACTGGACAGTAGACGTGTTACCTGCTTGGGGCGCGGTGACTGCGACTCGCTGCTGAGGAAGGCCTTCAGGTCCTCGATCAGCCTGGGGTCCTCCTTGCCCTTGGGTTGGCTGCTGCCTGCAGGGCGCAGGTCCTGGCCGAGGTCCTGGGCGGCGGCGTCCTCCTCCCTGCTGCCCTGCACACTGTCAATGCGACATGTGTCAACAACCGGGAGAGGGAAGGGGAGGGGGACGCACAGCAGGATGTCACTGACGTCAGCAGCCGCTGCAGGGCCAGGTAGCTGTCATGGTCACGCGATTCAGCCATCGACCGCAATGTACACGACTGGATATTCTAAGGAGGACTTCGATGGTGTGAAGAAAGTCAAAGTCAAAGTCAAAGTCCTCCATATGAGGACACGACTCTTCGCGGCGACATGATAGTGACCGCTCTCTCCCTTTCAGTGTCTCTAGACTGCTGGCGCTGCGCTGCGCGGTTGGAATGCAGCGCGTGCAGGCAGTGCGTGGTGCATGGTGTGCAACCCCACGACGTGAAGAAGTGCTGCCCAACTCACCGACACACAATGCACAGCGAAGAGATGAGGTGGGTCCCAGTTGGTTCAGTTCACGCTAGAAGCTTTACGTTCACTATCTGTCGTTCCGTGCCGCCGGTAGCACACTGCAGCACTGCACCACCACCACCAGGCGGGCACAGGGCTCGTAATGGAGGTGTCACGTTGTGGGGCTGGGCCCAGGCTGGGCCGCTGGACTGGGACATGTCTCGGCGGGGCGTGAAGAAAAGAAGGAGTAGCCGTACGCAACGGATGCGACTGCCGCCCACTGCCGCCCCCTCCGCCACCGCAACGCCATACCTGGCTATACCTCACCCACCTCACCACTCACCCGTCACCACGCTACTCTACGCCACGCCACACCGAGCGTATTGCATGACCCGGCCGGTGCGGTACCGTTACCTCTGTAGCCCATACCGCTCAAGCCCGTCGCTCGAATTTCCCTGACGGAAGGTCAAGGATGATAGGCGGGTCATGTCATAGTAAAGAACAAAAGCAACAACGTCGATAAATACCAACAAAAGTCAACAATGGGCGGTAACAACCAATGACAACAACAGCAAAACGTCAACAAACAACGCTTCCCCTCGTCCCCGCCACACCCCGCCCCGCCACCACTTGTTTTGGTGGTGGTCTCCATACCTCTGCGGCTCGTCGGCGGGCTCGGACTGGTCGGGGTGGTCCGGGTGATGGAGGTGGTGCTCGCTGTAGAGGGGCGCGTGTAGCAGAGGGTCCAGGTCGGCGTCCCGGTGCACCCTCCAGCTAGTGCCCCGCAGTCCGAAGGGGCTGGCTTGCGCGAGGAGCCGCTCTTTCAGTGCGCTGACCCTTGACCTTCCTGGGGCTCCCTCGTCCAGGACCTCAATCATCTCCACAGCCCCGACAGCTTCCAGGGCTTCGAACGGCAGCAGACCCTTTTCTTCATCGTGGAGATCCGGGGCCTCCAGGACCAGTTCCTGCGCGATGACTCCCATGTCTGACGGGATCGGACTCGGACTAGCCAGGCCGTGCCCGCCGCCGGGATCTGCTGACTTCGCCTGCTTCGCCTCGGGCCATGTGTTGGGCTGCCGGTCGGCTGCTCTAGTGACAAGCTGGCCGGCAGGCTGGGCCTGGTCAGGCTGGTCAGTGTGCTTGCGGCCCCTCAGAGTCAGACCACCCGACGTCGGAGTGTAGTCGGACTTCACGGCGGCAGGGGGCGGGGGCGGGGGCGGGGGCGGTGGTAGGGGAGGCGGGGCTGGAGGCGGCGCTGGAGGCACGAGCCGCAGGGGAGAAGGGTTCTGCTCGTCTGCGCCCCAGCCGTCATACACACTCCCCGAAACAAGAGACGCCTGGGAGCTCGTGCGGGTTGACTCGCCACTGCCATGGCTCTCATTGCTGTCCGAGCCGTCCACGCTGAACGCGCGGGGGCGGGGACCCTGGCGGGGACCCCACACCCGGGAGGCGGAGAGCGCACGACGCAGAAACACAGTCGCCATGCCTGACGACTCGGCCAGCCGGGAGGGAGAGCTCTCTCTGCGCGGCGCCCTGGTCGCTGTGTCCTGGGGGCCCGCGCGCCGAGCCGGCCGAGCCCCGAGCTGCTGCAGGAGTGCGCCGTGCTCTGAGCGGCTGAGGCCGACCAGACCCTCGGACAGACCTGGAGCCGAGCCTTCCGCCCTCTCACCGCTGTCCTGGTAGGCTGCTCCTTCGCCGTCGTCATAGTCTGGCTCTCTGCCGTGATCCGCACCTAGGTCATGGTTCAACGCCCGCCCCTGCGCCGGTGTGGGCTGCCCGCCCTCAGGCCGATCGGAGGTCGAGGCCGCGGTGTCTGAGAGGACGGCGATGTCATCCTCTCCAGGACCGAAGAGGATCCTGCTGGCCCGCTGCAGCACCCACATCCCTCACCAGCCTCTCAACGCCTAGCCTCCGCGGACGAACTCAGCCCCACACGGTCGCACATCGTCACGACTTGTCACGCAGGATCATAGTCACCGAACCGAGCACGCATGGCGCTGACTGACTGACCGGGACGAGGCGTCGTGGCGTGGCGGGGCGCGGCGGGGCGCGGCGGGGCGCGGCGCGGAGTGATGGGTACGGTGCCCCCTCCCCTCTCCTCCCCTCCCCTCCCCGCTAGTGCCTGCTCTGGTCTAATGAACTAACCCTGCTAAACGGTTAGCGGCGCATCCTATGTCGCTTGCAGCCCCCCCCCCCCCCCCCCCTTTTTCCTCCTGTCCCCCAAATCTTCCCTCTGAAGTACGGAAAGATCCATACCATTCTTTCAAAATATTGCTATTGCAATGCAAAATATTTTTACGGAAACGACTTTCATGCATGAGATTTCGAACTCGAACACATGTCTCGATCAAGTCGAATTGTTTTTCCCTCGAAAATCAAGAACTACGTCACGAGGACGTAGTCGTTTGGTCAAGATGATGAACAACAATGCTATCATTTGGGGCGGTGTTATGTGACGTTTACGTCATATCGATCGTTGTAGCGAAGTGTTCTTACGCACGAAAATCGAGTAGCGTATGCGTTTTATTACGGGCAACCTTAATTGCTGCGCTCAATGGATGTTGTAGTTGTATCAGATCGAATCAGGGAATGACCAAAAATGTACATCCCATCCCCAGGTGGCTGACCGCAGTCCTTGGGCGCTGCGGAGACTGATGAGCTGAGCTTACCGGTTGCACACGGCGCACTTCATCGTGTCCTCATGCCTCTGCTGAGGTCGACTTGTGGATGAATTGTGGGTTCCGCCACTGCAATGCAAAGTCGTAGCGTTTTCAAAAATTTTCGTCCATCATTGCAGAACAATCCTAGGGTATGGGGCGAGGACGACTAACACGTTCTGTGGGTTCCCTCAAAGACAGGGTAAGAAGGGAGCATGCTATGTTCTCGAGCCAGCAAAGATCAGAAAACGGGGGAAGGGGGAATACAGGAAATTGGAGCATTGTGAGCACGGGTGTGGGCACTTACTAATACGGTAGATGACTGGACATGTTTTCACGAAGGATTGTTTATAACGTGGTATAGAGGTCTTTGTTCATCTCACCGCTTTATGGAAATTCATGTGCAAACGAAGCACGCCCCCTGTCCCGGACGATCCTAAGGAACACAAGCTTGTAACGAATCGTCAAAACATAGCCACAAACTGTGTCAATATGACATTGCGGCGACGTCTTTTTCCGTCAATTTGAAATTTTTGAAGTACATGCAAACTGTTACCTGAGCAGGAATGCGCTGCAAGTGAAACGCTTTGAGCGCAGCCAAGAGACAACAGCAGACGCTATAGGGAAGACCACGAGACTTCAACACGCATTACAGACATTATATTTGCTACAATTCATAGCGGCAATTCAAGGCATTGCAAAGCGCTCTTGTACAAGCTGCTGAAAAACTCACCCGTTTCCGACGTTGCGTACATTCAAAACTAATGCTTTTGGCATTTTGGCTCACGTGATTGTTTTTTGTTGCCAAGAGTGTTGGTTGCACTGACAATCGTGGTCAACTCAATACCCGCCCAATTCAAAATTTTCGGGAAGTTGGTAAGAAAAGAGAAAGGTGATGGATAAGTGGAGTCGTGATCTCGATGACGTGTGATCGTTCATTGCTGCAAATCCTTTCCCCTCTTGGACGGAAGACTGTCTATGATCACGCGGTTGACACTATCTCTTATCACCTGCTGAGGTGGATACAAAAGGCTGGCATTGGCATCCTGAATCTGCTGTTGAAATCACTCGAAACGTTGTGACAGACCGTGGAATGACGTTCGGTAAAGGCCTACCTCACTTTGCCGCCGGGAAGGTGGTGAAAGGCTTTGGAAGAGGCTCAAAAGATTTAGGAATTCCTACAGGTATATCGTCAAGAGTTTCAGAAAACCTGACATTAGTCTGTCTTTAACCATATGACATAACCTATATTTCAAGGTTTACTAGGTTGGACTGTAAATTCAACTTCGAAATGTTAGTTTTTAACTGGATAGTTTATTATCCATATTATCTGAGGACTAAATTTCCCATGGATAGTCATTCTTAAGTTTTACTGCATGTCATGCTTCTTTTTGAAACTTCCTTTTATTTTTGAGAGCATAAGTTCAAATTTGACAATTTGACAGGTAGTGCAACATTTCTTTTATAAATTTAATTTGATTCATAGAATTCACATGTTTAAGAAGGACTTAACAACTTGTTAGCTGAATGGAAATAATTCATCATTTACTTATGTTCGCAGCTAATTTTGAGCCACACATAGTCAAAGAATTGCCGCCGGACGTACAAACTGGTATATATTTTGGATGGGCCCAAATAGACCAAGGAATTATACATAAAATGGTTATGAGTGTAGGATGGAACCCATACTTCAAAAATGTTGAAAAATCAATGGTGAGTCAATACTTTAAGCACTGTTTTATAAGTTCATAAGTTCAAAATGTTGTTTTTCTGTTTCTATTCTAATATCCCTCTGATTTTATCTGAATACTGTCAAACCCCATGCACAACAGGGTGGTCAACTGGACATCAACTTGAGGCCGACATGAATCTGGAGGGGATGGGTGGGAGTTTCATCTTGACGTGAAGTTGATGTCTGGTTGACGCCACGTTCTGCCTGGGATTATCATCTTGCATGGATCTTTCAATCCAATCCAATGTCTGATCTCCGTGTTTTATTTCAGGAAACCCATATAATGCACAAATTTACAGAAGATTTTTATGGACGTAATTTGAAAGTTTGCATGGCAGGATACCTAAGACCTGAAAAGGACTATACATCTTTGGGTATGTGAGAAAAGTATTCTTTAAAAATTAGATATTTTCCTCAAGCACTGGCTGTAAATAGTGATTTATTTTTCAGAGGCCTTGATAGCAGACATAAACAACGACATATCAGAGGCAGAGAAAAAGCTAGAGGACCCCATATATTTGAAGTTAAAATCTCACAAGTTTTTTATCAGTGACAAAGAAAATACAGATGGTTAATAGCTCTCTATTTCTATCTTTCATTTTATTCTCAGCTTAGGTATGTTTTACTCAAATGAGTTATTGTTGGTTTTGTTTATTCATGTTAGATCATTGTTTCTATCTTAAGTGTTATCCTTCATCATAAAATTCTGTCGTCATCTTTTTGATTTGTTTGACTATTTGAACTTGATTTATTGTTATTCTGAGTTATTAATTATGTTATGAGCAAAGCCATGCCTTTACAAGTTGACTGGATTTTATTTTATTATCTGTATGGTCACATTTCTTTATATTTGTTATTTTTTAACAAGCAGGAAAATGCTCTCAAGCTAGTTAGTCTTAGATTCCCAACTGTTCAAGTTCAGAAGTGTAAAGCTTTCTGATTAAATACTCGCAATTTAGATGTTAGGCTGTGAAATATTGTAATTCATTAAAAGATGTAGTAGTCTGTCACATTGGTCTTAAGAGCAATTATGTTTTTGTTCAATCAATACACGGTTTTTACTGCACTGTATTTCACATCCGTACTTGATCTGTGGATGTGTGAGGGAATTTTTGGGGTACCTCTGATTTTTACTTTGTTTTAATAGGTGATGGCTTCTCTCTCTTCAGCACAATGTCTACTTAAAGCTATTAAAACCAATCAATTTTGACAGTTAATGTAGACTTGAAATATTTTTCTATCCCTTTCGTTTAGTTTTAGCACATCTCTGGAAAAGAAGGAAAAGGCAATATCCCTAGAGCAGACGTAACTGTCTAAAGCATCCCTCTTTTCTTCTCCCTTTCATTTCGTACATTTTGAAAAAAGATAAGGATGGCACGTATTGACAAAATTTCTCCTGCAAACTGATGCTTAGGCAAAGATGCGGGGAGCAGATGTTGTCCTACCAGATTTTGTCCTACCGGACTTTCCCTTCTCCTGTATTTAAAATGTCAGACTAGAGATCAAGTTGTCCTACCACTGTATAGAATGTGTTTTTAATTGTTTATGTTTCTGGTAATATAGACAAATTAGAATGAAAGTAAATATTACCTTTTAAGTGACTTTTTAAAATTTTTGCATATTTTTGTACAATTTCAATGATGTCGCAAAGTGGCACTTATTGCTCTACAAGAAACTGCTCTGCACACTTTAAAAGTAATTTCTTTTCACCTTTCGCGCGCCACAAAAAAAAACAAAAAACAAAAAACAAAACAAAAACTTAGGCATCATGTTGCTGCACTAGTTCGCAGTTCGGTCTTCCTGACCCCCAAAAGTAGAAAAGTACGTCCAAAAATTCGGTCTTTGAGCTATCTTGAATGATTTTCGAAACTGATAATTATTACAGCTTTTATGTTTGTATGAAGTTCTAAAATCATTTAAGGAGTGTGTCTTGTTGGCTGAGAGGCTAGCGGAGTCGTTTTTCGGGTCCAGAAGTTCAGAGTTCGAACCTCCACTTTGGTATACATTTTGGAACCTCATACGACCCTAAAGGTACCAAGATGGCTCAAAAACCGAATTTTTAGACAAACTTCTATCATGGGATAAGGCCAAGCAAACTTACATGTAGCATACTTTCTGATAAGTCAAATGCGTTTCAAAAAGCGTGTGGATTACTTTCAAATAATGTTTTGTGATATCACCAGACTCGTAGAAAATTACGCAAAAATGTTAAAAAATCACTTAAAAAGTATTATTTACTTTCATTTTAATTTGTCTATACTGCCAGAAACAACCTCAATTTAAAACACATTCCATACAGTGGTAGGGCAACTTGATCCCTACTCTCTCACATTTTAAATACAGAAAAAGGATAAGTCTGGTCGTACAAAATCTGGTAGGACAACGTAAGCCACTTCCACAGATGTGTGAGTAATGCTAGGGTGAAAAAAATGAACTGATAGACAAGTCTTATTGTCATTAATCTTTATTTCACTACTCAAATGCTTATCACTTTGCATAAAAGAAAAAAATACATATAACAATCAGAAATTCTCACAAAGCAGAGGGTTTAACATGTTCACTAAACAGGCTATGGAGCAACTATGTACAGTGAACATGTTAAACCTGAACAACTGTGTGCAGTGCGTTACATTTACAACACGAACAAGAAGCTAACACATGGAAAATGAATTTTAACTGCCTCTGAAAATGAGAACCAATAACTACACATAAATGATGAACATGAAACTATGTGTACACTCAGCCATTGAAAAATTCTACAGAAACTGATTTCTAATGAAATATTAACAAAAAATAGAATCTTAATATTTGTTCTTCACAACACATATAAAAATGAATGAAGAACTATCAAACTGAGTGAAGAGAATCAAACAATAGTGCAGTCAAAATTACTTTAAAAACTTTGCTTCTACTAACAAACCACTGAAAATCATTGCATTTCTATTCAAAGCTGAAGGTGTTTTTATAACTAACTGCAATAAAAGCGAAATGTTTTCAATCCTTGAACCCTTATGTGGTGTCCATGGCTTCAGATTTTTCACCACTGCTTTCGGAGCTGTACATCTCTCTTAGTTTATCATAGTGCTTGCGTTCCTGAAATAAAGGTAAAGTCATCTGTATTAGAATCAACTGGGGCTTGCAACAAAACGATGGCAAAATCTAACATTTAAACTACCAGAATTATCAATTTCTATAACAATATACATATACCAAAATAGTACTTACTTTTAGTGACACTGAGGGTCTTATTTTTGCAGCAGCAGACTTAAAATGTCTCAAAGCAACACACAGAGATGCTGACTTCATGTCCTCACCAGCACCAATGTACTCCCGTAGTGCTTGAACACCTGCTTCCCTCAGAAGTGCAGCCATGTCTGCACCGGAGTAACCTTCTACTTGAGGCAGGCTGGCCAGCTCTGACAAATCAACATCTGGCGCAAGCTGAGGCCGTGTTCCATTCTGATGAAAAATAAAAATAAAAATTAACAACAATTCAAAGCCCCAAGTATTAAATATAAACAAGACAAATATTTAATTACCTTAGTTAGAGCACGTAAAATGTCTTTGCGGTCTTCAGCATTTGGCAAACCAACATAAACAATCTTATCTACTCTTCCAGGCCTCAAGACGGCAGGATCAATAATATCTGGCCTGTTGGAGGCAGCCATTAAGAACACAGCAGCTCTTCCTTCAATGCCATCCATTTCTGTCAGTAGCTGATTAACAACACGGCTGCTGACTCCATTCTGGAACGCAAGAAGCATCAATCACAATTATCACATACAGAAGCATTCAAATAACTTTGAGAAAGAACATAATTTTTTTTTTTTTTTTTTTTTTTTTTTTTTTTTTTTTTTTTTTTTTTTTTT
>CABIKL010000477.1:0-22171 GCA_902196195.1 Aptinothrips rufus
GCCTGCCGTATAATTCTATACCAAAAGCATGGTGAGGTTAGGTTATTCGCCTTACGAATGGGGGCGGGGGAGGGGGGGGGGGTCAGAAAGGGCCCAATTTTGTCTTGCGTAATTTATGAACGGCTCCTAATCGGCGGAGGTGGCCTCGAAGGCGTCGAGGTCCTATATATTACAGCCGAGGGTGAACTTTGGTAATTCGATAGTCACCCTAGACGGTGATCTGGTGGGCTAATCAGGTCATCCGGGTCAAATGTGGTCGAAATTCAGAGGCAATCCAGAGGGGTAATCCGGTATGCGGCATCCACCTTGACTGTCCCCGCCTCGGTCCCCTCGAGCTGCGGAAATCATGGAATATGGATCTTTCGGTGACTTGAGGCAGATCTGTTCAAGACCCGCACCACGAGTACCTTACATTTCACACTTTAGAAATACTGTTCCGGGCCTGTTACACTACAGGGGTTGTGTGACGTGACGTGCGGTGACGTGCTTCTCTTCAGGGGTGGGGGGTGAGGGTTGGGGTGTAGATGCAGGGTTGCCCAAGACATTAAGCCTTTGGAAAGTAGAGGATTGTTAAAAATTAAAGGGCTACTTATTGTATGTCTTACATCCAATGTCAAAATCTCACAAGCATTTCTTGCGAAAAAGCAGGGAGATATTTGCCGATAACTCGTTTTTGTGTTTTATTGCAAAGTTGGTATACCTGCTTAGCCGACAGCAGCCGACGTTTTTGTTGATGTTATGGATCGGTCTCAGTGAAAATTTGCTTGCTTTGAAAACCGTAGCTTTTATGCTTTCTTGACGTTTTTGCCTTTATCTTCTTCATTATCACGCTTTTCCTTATTGGCTAGCCGAAATGGAGGTTAGAAGTGTGACTTTTATTCACGAAAACTCATATATATCCATCTTTCTGATTGCAAGCCCTAACCTTTTTTCCTCAATTTTCAATTGCGATTTCTCTTTGCAGGGCCTGAAGAAGAAAAACTGCTTGGCTCCATTCTGCTTCCCTCCTACACCATTTCGCCATGCACCCCTCAAGTGGACAGAGTGTATCGGAAATTTAGCTTCAAAGCGGAACATGCTAACATGCGAACCTACTATTTTGCTGCGGACACCCATGAAATTATGCTGCAATGGATGCATGTTATGAGTCTAGCTTCTGTGCTGCAAGACCGGCCACTAAGGTAAGTTAGCTCAATCATCTCTTAACTCTGCTCTCAAAATGGATGTATTAGCTTGAAACACAAAATATTTTGTGTTGTGTTCTCGCTGCTCTCAGGGAGGATGCATATGAAATTGATTATGATACTATCCATTGGTATGTACTTTGTGAATCTAAGTTGGGTCCGTGTAATTTGGTTTTCCAGATTCAGGGCTAAATTTCAGTCAAGTTTTTGCATTTTCAGTAATCATATATTTTGTCTTTTCTTTCTTTTTTTTTAGCTATGAGGAACCTAGAGTAATTACTCAGCAACCCTCAAATAGTCAACATAGCCCCGGCGATGAAAGTGACGCTGGCTTTGGTACTTACCGCCCAAGACTAGCAGTCTCTGGCACCATGAATGGTTGGCAGAGCCCTCTGCTCCAGCAGCAGCAGCAACAGCAGCAGCAGCAGCAGCAGCAGCAGCAACAACTGCAACAAAATGCTTTTGAGGAGCGCAGTTATCATCAGCATCTGTATGCTAATGCCCCTCCTAAACCACGGCGTCTTGCGAATGAAGACATGGGTTCCTCAAGTGATCAATCTCCGGAACACCACCAGGGACTTGGTGCCCAGCCGCAGCAGCCTCCACGACTTCTCCAATCTAGTTACCAGTTCAACCCCTCCGCCATGCCTCAAGTTCAGTCACGATTAGTGCTTTCTCCTGGAAACAATGCTGAACGCCGGACTCCAGACACTTACAGTCGTCCAGCAGGATCCATGCAGCCTATGTTAAATAATAAAATTAAGCCAAGTGATTATGAGGACATATATAATAGTGAAAGAAGGGCGTCTGAAGGACAGTCTTGGACAAACAAGTTTGGGCAGCAAGCTTATCTGCAGACCTCTGGGAGCTCTGCTACAATCATCACAAAGAGCTTTGAAGCAACTTACAGCACCAGAGGGGAACCACTGGCACCCTTCTCCACTCAATCTGTGAACATCCTTCAAAGTCAGAATCCTCAAGGGAAGCAACCTCCAAGACCCCACAGTGCTGATTTCCTGGAGTATGATGCTCGCAGGTAGCAAGAATTTACATTATGTTCCTTTTCCTGTTGTGATTTATTTCTTCTTGTTTATCTTCGCTGTCTATTTTATCTTCCAGGCATGAGGATAATGTTGGTGGTAGCAAAAGTCCACAGCCTCAAGTGAGAGGATCTCGATCTCATTTTAATAAGCAACCACCCCGGCCCAAATCTAGTCTGGATATTATGCGTGACCCAGACAATTTGTATTGGTCTGAAGAGGGCTATGCACAGAAGATGCGGCAGTCAGCTTATCTTCTCCACCAGTCTCCTAGTGGGGCCCTGCCTCATTCTCAGGTACCCGCCCGTAGTAATTTCCCATCATTCTCAAACATGCTTCAGTCTCAGAGCTCTTCAAGGGTATCAGAGCTTGCTGCAAATCGGGTTCTTTCCCCCTCTGCTGAACTTATGAGAGTAAGTAGCTCCTTGTCCATTTGGGGTTTTGTAGATAAACTCCTTTTTCCATCAATTCTAAGACATTTGAACACTCTTTTACATTTTAGGAAAGTGAGGAACAGCATATTTTGAACATGCAGCGAAGGCAGCAACAGCTTCTTGAGGAACAGCAATTGCTCCAGCAGCAACTTGAGTACCAAAAGCAGCAGAGCCAACAGGAGCAACTTCAGAGACAGCAGATTGAAGAGGAGGAGGAGCGGCAGTTAATGTCTTATTATTCAGGCATACAGCCACCAGCGTCTCAAACACCATTCATGCGTTCAGCAAGTGCTCGCTTGCCCCGCCACAGGTATGACCCTGAGCGAGAAGATGATGAGGAAGGATTCAAACCTCGACGCAACAGTGGAAGTGGAGCTGGCTTATATACACAACGCCGTTCAGGCTCGGAGTATGGAAGCCAGAAGTTCCAACAGGTTTGTAATTATGTTGGTTTTTGTTTCTATTGTTAAAGTATCTCTTACACTTTGAACACACGTGCTGAATGCAAAAAAAAATGTTTATCTGTTAACAGTACACTGCAGTAAGCACCACACCAGACATATCTACACCTTCATCCCTAGAGGGGACAACTCCAGTTGCGTAATTTCTGGCTATTCCTCTAGAGGAAATAGAACTTTGCAATGTGATGTTCAATTATTGGTCTTTAACTTAGTTTCAAATCCTGTATTTTCTCTTTTACAGCGTGAAGAATCTATGAAGCGCCTCTTGGAGTGGAAACAACGCATGTTGCAATCTCCACTGTCTCGTAAGCCTTCAGGTTCAGCAACACGAGGGGTTAACTCAGCTCAAAACCAATTATCAAATTATTACAAGCAGCAGGCTCTGATGGAGCTGGCTGATCAAGAACGTCGAGCTCAGGGACTTGCACGCCACCTTAGCCAAGATGCTCTCAATGACGGGCAATACATAAGGTAAGCCCTGCAACTCTAAATTTCTTGAAGAAATTTTAACAGTGTGCTCCGTGTACTTATTTGATTGGTAACATGTGCTTTGCAGCAAGTCAAAGCTGCTGGAATTACAGGACCTGGTTGATGACCAAGCAGGCAATGTACCTTGGAGCACTGAGATGCTTGACTCCCAGGAAACTGCAGATTTTCTAGCTCTGAAAAGCCAAGAAGACATGGGGAAAATGTCGCGGAGTAGGAGCCAGGAGGGCCGACGATCCTCCGCTTCAAATAGATACACAAGTTATTCTTCTGATGAAGACAGTAAGTCTATATTAATTTCTAAATATTATGGTAATTTTTGGGCTCTAATTTTAAGAAGACAGCTGAAAAACAATAAGGCCAGATATAGAAGGAAAATATTACAAATTGATCTGCTGTAATATTTAAATGGAGCAAATTGAATTCCACATTGGCTACCTGAGAGATGATAGCCATCATCTTAAAATCCATGTTACGTTGGTGGCTGGTTGATAAGTAAACTTAACTTTCAACTTCAAGTAGTTGTTTTAACTTTGAAAAAAAAAAAATTTTTTTTTTGGTTTGGTGAATGGTCTGCAAAATATTAAATACTACAATGATATATGCAGACGTCAACAAGTTGAGGTTTTTTTCTTTTTTAATGGTGATCGGATGTGTTTTGTCTTCGTATTAATTGCATGAAGTGCTTTGAGCTGCTCTTTTCCCTCTCAGGCTCTCAGCTCCAGCTCGTCTGCATGTGGCTAAAAAGGGGTACAAATGGTCAGGTATTATAATATATGTGGTTGGAGGTTTGTAGCTACTGTTTTTCAGGGATTTTATATCTTGGTATCCTGTCATTTTCATATCTAATACTAACTGATGTATTGCATGGCATTGTATGGCAAATTTTCTTGAATGTGTCACAGTGAATTAAAATGATTGTCTCATTGCTGATTTGTCATATTAGGTCTTTGCTTTTTTGTGTGTTGGAAAATATGATGACTGATGTGTGTTAGTCATTCTTTGATTTTCTATGGAAATAAGCTTTTATTACCTCTAAGATCTAATGTTAAGGGTTTTTTGTTTCCAATCCTGCATGTTTTAAAATAATGACTGTTTAAAAAAAGTACTGATTTAAAACTAATTTTTTTGTATAACAATTTATTTTTTTTGTTTTGTTTTGTTTGTTTGACTCAACTTATCTCTTAAAGACAAAATTCAGTCTAATAAGATGGATGCTGTTCTAATTTTCTTTTATTTCTTCTTCTGTTGTCTATGTTAGGTGATATGATATTGAGCCCCCGACCATTTGATGGTTTGAAACTTACATCCATCAGAATAATATGAACGCATGGATTAATCAAATGTTTGTGAGAACAAATGTCCTCAGAATCTTTGAGGATTCTTTTTTTTCCCCCCATTCTGTAAGGCAAATAACCCGATGTGCTTTTCTAAGTGTTTCTTTCTTGCTTTTTGAACTCTTCTCTCTAACTGTATCTAAAGTCAAGTTTGGAAAATTTTGCTGATTCAGACATTGCTTTGCTTTTCATCAACTCATCTGATCTTGTAATATGTTGTCTGCCATAGAAGTAAACCTTCCAGTTATTATGCTTAGCTCTCGCATGACCAATTTATGGAAAAGTTAGGTTTCTACCTAGCTGAAAATGATCACATGTAGGTGTTTACATTGTGTTTCGTTGTCTTTGTCAATTGTAGTTGGAGAAACTCGTGAGCCTCGGAAGCGATCCCGACGTCCATCTCAGTCCAACAGATCAAGACGCGGCAGTACAGAAGATAAAGGGAACCGCAAAGCTGTCTCATTTGAAACCCAGGCATCAGGAGAAGACAGCAAGAGCAGTTTTCAAACTGGAATTAGTCAACCTGCTGAGGGATTGTCCTCTCGGGATATTCAGAGAGGATGTCAGGAATGGATGAAAACAATTGACAGGCAAGCAATTTCAGAGACTTCATCCCGCAGCATAGAGAGTTATCGTAGCATGTATGAAGATCGCTATTACTCGGGGAAGTGTTCTGATAGTGGCTATGACACTCTTCAAAATGGTGCTGCTTTAAACACAAGTGGTGAATCTTCCAATAGAACTCCTCTCAAATTCAAATCTCAGTACTCAGACCAGCAAGTCAATTCAACGTTCAGTTCCCAGAAAGATAATTCTTATAATCTCAATGAATCTAAACTGGATGAGACATCCATATTGAAGGAATTTTCTTTTCAATATGTTAAGAACAAAGATCAAAATAACCACAACTTGTTGCAGGGATCTAAATCTCTCTCCAGAAATATTGTATTGAATAGAAAAAAAATGTTTGAAGATCAAGCTAGTATTACCACTGAATCAAGAGAATCTCTAGAATATTTAAATGAAGTCTCTGAACACCAAAGCCGTTCTAGGTCAATTCTTAAAAACTTTGTATTTGGTGAGGAGTCTTCCAAGGAACCACCTGCCGAAGAAACAAAATATCCTAAGTCAGTCAAAGATTTGCTTGCAGATTTTGAAAGAAAATCAAAATTGGCTAAAGAGAAAGCTGCTGAGCTTGAGAGAAAATCGGAGGAGGATGGGAAGCGACATGTTTTTAGTGATTCGGAAACTCTAATGTATGATACCTCTAGTGATGCTGAGATTCTTACTGAACCTGAAGTTCACAGAAACCGTAATCATGGTTGGCAAGGAAGTAAATATCATCAAGAAGAAGATGAAGATGGTGAAGTTGCTGCAGCACTTGGCAAACGAGAACAGTTTGTAAGCACATGTAGGGATTTGGGAAAGAAGAAAGTAGGAAATTACTGTGAGACCAAGAACTGTGCTGTGCAAACTGCATCTGAGAGTAGCACACCTCCTATTTCCAAGGTAGCTGATGGAAGGACTTCTGAAACTAAAATGTTGGACATTTCTGGAAATGCAATGGAGGATGAAAGAAGAGATGAGGATTATATGTCAGCCATTACAGAGGAGCACTACTTACCAATGACACCATCAAAAAAGATTCGTTCTGAGACTCTCTTCAGCCCATCCACAAATATGTTTGGAGCTGATGTGGAAGAGAGCTCCTATGTGGAGATGACAACAGGAGGATTGTCTAGATCACTGCTTGCCCCCAACAACAATGCACTCTTTGCTACCAGTGGAGGTTGTCCAAGGACCTTTAATATTCTGGCTCCGGATGGTTCCAGCCATGCCGGGCAGTCACATTACGAGCTGATGTATCGAGCAAGCTCAGCGCATGAACCCCTCTACATGGAGGTGAGTTCAACCTCAGAACACTCAGGTGAGAAACAAGAAGATAATCATGACTTGCAGCCAGTTCACACTAGGCAGTTTAGTAACTGTTCTGCTCACAGAGCAATTACCACCCCAGATAACCATTCTAACGCAGACGACAATATCTCAGACCAGATTCCACCCACCCCACCACGACTGAGTTTACCAGATATTCTGAATTCCTCAAATTCCTCATTCCAGCAGCAGAAGACATCTCTTAAATCTGAGAGCTCTGATGCAGATGATGAAGCCTCCAAGGACTTCGATTCGTTGGACACCCCTCGTCATCCGAGATTCAGTTTATCTGACACATTCAGGCCAGCTTCATACTATTTGGGAGCAAGTAGTGGCGTGTCGTCCGAGCGCACGTTCTTAGGAGAAGGAGCTTCCACTGACCATCAGGATTCTTCTGATAGCGAGTTGGTGTCTCCGCCTCCAATCCCAACAAGTCCTCCTCCTTTGGATGATCTGGAAACATCTTTAGAACTACATGACTCTTCACTAGATGTGAGCCGAAGATTGTCACCTATCCACTCCAAGTCCAACAGCTTCACCAGCCAAAAGGACCTTATGTTACATGCGGACTTCACACAAATGTGGAATCAGAGCAGTACTTTGATGAGTCGATCGGGTTCTCTCTCGGGCTCAGTGGACAACCCACCCCACTCGCCAAGCCAATCATCTCGCAATAATTTCAGTATAGAGGACATGCAAAACCACTCATTTGAACTCAGAAAACATCACAGTAGTTCTTCAATGGACCATGTCATGAAGAGGAGACCTGTATCAGATGACCTGATAGATTGCTTTGATGACCCTGCATACATCTCAAAATCCTTAGGAAATTCCATGGACAAGCCTATTTCACGTTTAGACTCGATCGGCAGAAGAAGTGGGGTCGCTATTGATTTTGAAGGAGCTGATGTTGACTTGGACAAATATCTAGGAAACCTGCATATTTCAAGTGCGGACTCTGCTACGTCCGACACAACGCCTCAAAACAGGTCGGAAAGTCGGTCCCTCCATGAAGACCCGTCTGAGATACTGTATGAAAACTTGCAGTCTGTGTTCCCGCCGCTACCACCGCCAGAGATGCTGAGCAACAACTACGACCATCTCTCCAGCAGCGCTATGAGGCCCTGCCCCTCTCCAGCCGTGGCTCCAGCCGTGGGCGTGCAGACCAAGTCTCAGCCGGCCTCTCAGTCCACATCACAAGCCGCGCCCCAAGCGCCCCCGAAGAGCGTCCCCCAGCTCGGGCCCCAGGACCAGGCGCAGCCCGCTGCCCCACAAGGGGCCCCCCAGGCCCCCCAGGCCCCCCCGGCCGCGCAGGGAGCTGCAGGCCCCGAGCAGGGCCCGGCCGGCGAGCTGGGCCAGGGCGGCGCCCCCTATTACTACTCTGACCTGCTGCGGGGCGCCCTGGAGGAGGCGGAGGGCGCCGGGGCGGCGGCGGAGCGAGAGCGCAGCCTGGCCGCGGCGCGCACCCAGAGCTCCGGCCGGTCCCGCCTGCAGCCGCTCAACAACCAGCGCAGCAACAACCAGCCGCGAGGCGCGCCGCGCCCCGAGCAGCCGCACCTGGACGTCAAGCGCAACGACGTGGGCCGCAAGGTGAACCCTATCCGGGGACCGGACGTGCGGGCTGCGGCGGCGGGAGCGGGAGCGGCGGGGGCCGCGGACCGGCTCGCCGAGGACGTGCGCCACACGTCCGAGTCCTTCCTGGGGGCGGAGAAGTGCGGGCGCGTGGACCAGCGCAACCTGTACGAGGCGGACACGCTGCAGCGCTCGGCGCGCCAGCCGCGGCCGCGCTCCCACACGCCCGACTTCCTCGAGCACAACCTCTACCCCAACGGGCTGCGTGACAAGCGGCGGCGCAGCCGCTCCGTGGAGGGCCTCCTGGACGAGCCGGGGCTGTCGCCGACCACCGCCCCCTCGCGCCAGCTGCAGTACCACCAGCAGCAGCAACTGCAGCAGCAGCAGCAGCAGCAGCTGCAGCGCAACCTCCAGCAGCAACTTCAACAGCAGCAGCAGCAGCAGCTTCAAAGTCAACAGCTGCGGCAGCAGTACAACGGCGAGGTGTCCGGCGCGGACATGTGGGAGGAGGACAGCCTTTGGCGGGAGAGTCTGCGTCGGGTCAGCCTGCGCCATACGCGCTCGCTGGACAACCTCGACGAGCCTCCCACGACGCCCACGTCCAAGACCCCTGTACCCGCGGCCGCGCCGGTGACCATGCGGACGCCACGGGGAAGTACCTATGCCAGCGCGAGCGCTCGCCGCCGCAGCGAGCCCCCCCGCGGGGATGCGCCCCCGCAGGGGCAGGGGCAGGGGGTGGCGGCGGGCGGCGCGGGGAGGAAGGACTACGAGGACTACCGAGAGGGCCGGCCGCGCCCCGTGGTGGGTCCTGTGGTGGGCGCCGCACCGCTGGACGACCGCGATGACGGCGTCCACTACGAGCGTCTGTCCAGGTTCACGTCGGAGAGTCTGGAGCGCACCAGGAGGGGGCAGACCTACGTGGACGGCTACGTGTGGGACGAGGACCACGAGACGTTCCGCAAGCAGCAGCAGCAGCAGCAGCAACAACAACAAGAGCAGAACAACGTTCAAACCGGCACCCCCAACAACAACAACAACTCTTTTTTAGAGGTTGGCCCGCCTCCGTCCACCCAGGTCGGTGGGGGGGCGGGGTCTCAGGGGGGCCAGCGCTCAGCGCAGGACCAGGCGGGGCGTCCAGAGAGTCTACCACATGCAGGCGAGCTGGAGCAGGGGCGGGGGCGGCAGCGGGTGCGGCAGCACAGGCAGACTCCAGTGGGCACTGCACCAGTGGGTAGGTAGCTAGCACGCAGGGCAAGGCAGGGCAGGGCGGGGTACTGTGTGTGTCACCCCACCCTTCTCATCATTGCACCAGCTAATTGAATTGTATGATCTCACGTCTTTTGTATAGTCGTTTTCACTTTGACGGCGCTGGTTAATGCCGTCGCTTTGATTGTTGTGGGTGAAACGATAGCTGAGTGGTCTCGGATAACTTACACCAAATCTCCAATTACTTCGTCACAATATAATATTATTATTGTGAAATGTATTTTGAACACTCATGTGACATTTCATTCATTACAATCAAATGCTGTAATAATAAATTATATTCCTTCTGCTTTCAAAGGGAGCACATTGCATGAAGGCACATTGGTTTCTATTGTCACAGTAATATAGTTTTTAAAAAATATTTCGTTATTTCTTTTATTTTTTTGATGCATAGAGTTTCATTGATAGCACTCGTTTGATTTTTAATTTCGCTTTGTATTTTGGTAAGCTAGATACTTAGATCTCTACATCATTGTTGAAATTTCAAAAATAATTATTTAGAATACAGCTGCATGAGATAGCGTTAGTCAGAAAATGAAAACAAAACACATCCATCGCCTACCTGGTCTGGTCTAGCATAGCTAGAGCAGGTCAATGTTTGAGGTGACCTTGGTTCCACCCAGTGTACTGACTGACACCATCACACCACACCCACACTAAGTGACACAATAGTAGCAGTGTCACAATGGTTCTTTCCTGTGCTGCAGTGTCCCTTCCCCTATCCGGGGCCGGCTCGATCCGCGATTTGATGCAGGACCAGGGCCGGAGTCAGGGTCCCGTCCTGAATCAGTTGCTCGACGGTTCCAAGGATGCAACCAGGGCCCTCTCCTCCTTGTCAGCGCGAATCAACTCTCTGGACAGAGGTGAGTGCACTGCAAACAAACCATCACTCTGTTTGATCTCTGAAAAAATTATCCATGTCCTGAAACTTATTCAAAATGCATTGATACATTCATACTTTCCTGTTGTAGAAATTTCCGCCTTCAGCAGAAGCCAAACAATGGAACTGTCGACTCCAGAGAGTCTAGCAAGTCCAGACAGCTCAACGAGTCCTCCAAGTCCAGGAGACTTCCTTGACTTGGTAAAGCCAAGGACCTGGGAAAGCCTGGAAGTTCAGGAGGCTAGAGCAAAAGAAGCTTTAGAATTCCGTGAAGCGTATCAGGCACACAAGGTAAGCAAAATCCTCAGCCAAATCTTTCTTTCTTGGTGTATTCTTAATTAGAGAAATTAAAATCAAATGTGCATAGCCATCAAAATCTTTGAAAATAAATTTTTGGACCTTTGGAAGGGTTTTAGATTTGATTTGATGTTGGTATGTGTTTGTTGTCTGTGTGATGTTTTTCATTATTTTGTGTTTGGCTGCTCTTTTCCCATAAGCATGACTTGTACTTTGGAATTTATGTAGAATTGATATTGAACTTATGTAGAGCTTGTTGTAGTCTGTGAGTTCATTCGCTGAGTGTTGTTCAGGTATCTGCTGGGGAACTGCTGGGACGAACCCATGAGGAACTTGTACTATTACTTATCCAGTTACGCAGAGCCAGTGCTGCAGTTTGCAAAGCTATGGAATCATGCCACATGGAGATAGAGACGCAGGTCTGACCATTTAAATTTGGTTGTGGGATGGGTTTAATCTGCTTGCACAAGTCCTTTTTATCCTAACATAGTAAAAAAAAAAATTCTATTCTATTCTACCTCTTGACCTAACAATCGGCACCACTGAACACTAGCTCATTGCCACAATGAATTAGAAATAAAAGTGGCATCAGCCATCAGTCACATCAATTGCAAATTGTGTAATCTTTTCTTGATGCAGATACATCTGTCAAGTGTGGTGGATCATCAGTAAATCTAAAATTAAAATTCTTTGCTCCTCATAAAGTTTTTCCTATACTTTCCTGCTTTTTCATGGTATTCTTTTCTACTCTGCAGTATTTCTTCTGGCCTTCCATTTGTGCATGAATATCTTTTGAAATATACTACTGTGGCCCCAAATGTGTATGCATGCACCTCCATCCACTGTCCAGTCCTGTTCATTTTTTCATGAACCTTTTGGTCCAGGAATTCAACCCCTAAGTGCTTGACATCCTCAAATTAAAAAAAAACTCCTTGTATTTTGAAACTTTGCAAATTTTCTATTATTGTTCCACAACATTGATGCATGATTGATGAAATTTTATTATTAGCTGGTGACTGTATTGATTATTTATTTATTTTTGTTTGTCTGAAGATAAGGAAATTGCTTTTTCCTTACTAGGAATTAGAGAGCTAATTATGACAGCTTTGTGTCCCTCTCTAACAGGCACGCTTAGCTGAGTTAGATACACCCAAGCAAATGGAACATTTGCAAAGGCTCGACGATCTCAAGAAGCAGCTTGTTGAGCTGGAAAAACAGGTACGAATTAGTTACATATTGTTTTGTAACTAACCCCTTGTGCTCTATTTAACTTGAAATAAGAAGTAAAACTTCATAAATTTTCTCTTTCTATCACTTATAGCATGAAAAAGGAAAGCCACTTGTAAATCTTGTTGATAACATGGTCAAACTGGGTTCACTGTACCATAATGGAACACCTGCTCCCGGCTTGCTTGGATCGTCTAGCATGCAAACCCTTAGTGGCTTACCAGTTCGTGAAAGACTGGAATTCAACTACAAAGTTCAAGAGCAGAGACTGCTAGCTGAGGAGCGTCGAGACTGGGATCGTTTGAGCCCTGATTATGGACAGTTACAGGCGAAAGTTCAACAGTTGTATCGACTAGACCAAGAAATGCAAGAAGAATCTCAAACATTGCAAACGTTGCAAGTGGATAAGGTATTTATAGCTTTAACCTTTATTTTTAAAATTATGAATATTATCTTTCCTGAATCAGCTTTTTACTCTGATCCTTTTTCTGGAAGGAACTTGTTGAACGTGCTCTTTCTGGGGTGCGGCTGAAGCTGGCCACCACTCAGGTACCTCCTGGTCTGAGAGATACATATCGTAAGCAACAAAGACTGCTGGAACGAGAGCTAAGCAGAGTTCGCCTTTTATTAGCTCATAATTCAAAGGTAAGTTCAATTTGTCAATGTCAAAGCTTCATTATTGGATTGGACTAATTGTTTTGTCGTACATTCTTTTGTTAATTATTTCTACCATTGTGTTCTTCAGAAATTGGAGGAGACAGTTGCAGAAAATGCTCGACTTGAACAAGAATTAGTTATACTTAGGCAGAAGCTCCAAACCAATAGACAGGAATACTTCTCTTCACCACTTGGCATCATGGACACTGATTATCCTTTCACATCTGAGGATCCTCTGAACCCAACAGCTCAGCTGGAGGCAGAGTTGAAACGTGTCCAGCTTATCATGGGTGATCTCCACCGACAGCGACAAGAGATCAGTGTTGCTGTAAAGCAACTTACTGAAAAGTCAGATCCTGTACGACCTGGTCCGACAGGAGTAGCAGGTTTGTTGCTACACATGTTGAATGCTGCCCTTTCTTTTTTATCTTTACCTTTCTCAACTTATTTATTTTATTAGCCATTCATCTTGTCATAGCTTTGCAAACGTTATGACATTTGATAATGTGCTCAAATGCATTGCTTTTGAATAGGGGCCGGTCCGATTCCAGGAAAGAAGAAACATCAGAGCTCATGGGTGGAAACAGACTTGGACTCTTTGGTGTCGAGAGATACAGGAGGGGCATCTCAGCCTACAAGCCCTATTTCTACTACAGGCAGCACACCTTCTATGTCCAGCACCATGCCGTTGTACGTCAACACTGAAATGGAAAAAGCTCAAGGTACTTGTGCTACTAAATTTAATACTGACTTCAAAATTTTTCTTAGCCCATTCCCAGTTATGTGGTCTTTTCTACTGCCGTAGTATCTTTATCTACTTTTTTTTTGTTCTCAGCAGAAGGCAGTGGAACGGATTCTGAAAACACTACATTCATGACCTCCGGCGATCTCGGTGTACCAAGTCTCAGTCAGATTGAACTAAGTGAAGCTGATGATCGTATGAAAAGATTTTATGGTATGTCTCTGTTTTGATTTCTGCATTGCCCATTTGTAATAAATTAATATATTATCAAATATGTCTCAACTTTTTATGTAATCTTAACTCTTAGGTATCATACCAAAAGAGAAACAACAGGAGTTCAAGACTGTGCGCATTGTGAAACGTGAGTCAGAGCGTCGGCAGAGAGATCGAGACCGTAGTGGCAATATTGGAATTCCTGTCTTTAGTGCAAATGGAAAACGGGTAACGTTGACTGAAGATCTAAGTGACAACACTGTCACCATTTTGGAGGCAAGTAGTATTGTTGAACTAACCAATTCTTTATTTTCTAAATGTTTTGTCCGAAATGCAATCAATGGTACATAAATATTTATTGTCCACTGCTGATACTGCTTATCACTCATCTGCCTTCCCTCTCTTGTATCCCACAGCGTCAACAGCAGACAAGCTTGAGCCAGTTGCTGGAGTCAGAGGAAGCTTCCACAGCTCATGGCTCATTGAAGCAAAGCCAAGCGGAGACATTTGCTGTCACAAGCAACACTACAGTTACCTCACTTAATTCCAGCGATTTGTCAAGCTCAGTGTCATCTGCCACCGCAATGAGTGCATCCCTCACTCCATCAGGCAACATTTGCAATTCAACCTCGACTGTGACCTCCACCTCAGGCTACATGACCAACAGCTGGTCTCAAGAGAGTGCCAGTAGTCAAGCTCTAGACGAAGCAATGGCTCAACTTGATGACGAGCTAGATATGGATGACGGCAGTGCTTTTCAGCGATCCTTGTCCCTTCCAAGGGGATTTGGTAAGACAAATGCCCAGGGCTTGGAAGTAGATTCAGTCCCCAGCACTGACAAGTACAGTGTGCGAATGAAGAAGCCGTTAGCTGCCTCAGCTCCTGGCAGTGAGACAAATCTACTGATGGCTGGGATACGTCGCCCGAGAGTAAGGGTAAGTTGTGTATCTGTAAACTTCCCATACTTTGATCAGGCATCCAAACATATATAGTAGAAACATATATAGTAGAAGTGCCCTTGCAGAATTTTATCCACCTGTGTTATAATTTAATGGTATTCTTCACGGTTTAAAACTTTTAGTTTGACACACAGTCTGGGAGCGGGAGTGAGAGCAACACCAGCAGTCCAAGTGGGTCGCGCCCTCTCTCTGCCAGGGAGCAGCTGTTTGGCAGCTCTGCTGATGAGATCCTCTCTACAGGATATTCCATGCTGGGTCTCACCTCAAGAGAGACATCCCCACAGCTCAGCCCTGTGTTCTCAAACCATGCGGTGAGTTGTTTCCTTGTTTTCCTCACCTAGCAAATGCTTCATGGTTATGAATATCTACATCACCTATGAACACATGCTTCTCAATCACAGTTCATTTCAGCTTTCAAAAGTCATGCTCCCACAGGTTCAGAGAGAAACAGGTGTTTCCTTTCTGTCACTTCCACATTTTTGCTATTTCTTTATCTTTGGCAGATATCCCTCACACTGTTGCAAGTTATTGTCTTCATTTCTTTATGTATATAGTGTAAATTTTGCTGGATATATAATCGAGTATATAATCCAATTTTAAATTTTAATCATTTGTCAATTTTGGGACAGTTGCAAAGAAGCTACTCATCAGCTGTAAACCATTTTGAAATCATTTGAACCTGTAATCTTCCAACTGCCAATTCTTGCAAGCATGACATAATTCAAGTCACAGAGAGAGTCTCAGTGAACAGTTTTCATTCCATATGCTCTGGTTGACAACGAAGTAGATTTCCTGGTCAGTGATATTGATTTGAGATAGAATGAGCAGTGTAATTTTTGAGGGCCCGTTGTATCATGCATCTCCATTAATTATTGTCTAGATTGTACTATAAGATCTCTTGCCTGATTAATTAGAGAAATGGTAGACTTTCATTTATAGATTGATCAAAGTCTTCTTTTTTATACTTAGACATAATTACAAAAAAAACCTTCTTATTTTTTTGTCTTCTATTTTCTTTTAATGTTAGACTCAGGAGTTGAAGTATTGTTTTTTTGGTTGTCCTCCATCGTGGATGTAGCTGTCAAGAGCATTATTCGATGTGAATAAGTCTTGAATGCTTGGCTTTTGATTGAAGACCATGTTCTGTGTTTAGAAAGCATTGGCCATTAATTATAGAGTTTTGAACATAAGAACCAGTGTAAATAAAGCATGGGGCTGGTTTCCCTGATAGAGCTTCTCATAGAGCGGGTGAGACTGTGTAGTGCAGCAATGCCTAGCATATTTTTCACCAGTAATTGCGGGATACCCATTTGTTGTCTTTTTCCTTCTTAAAATACTTCTTGGATGTAGCTGTTCAAGATGTGGAAGGTGAGTTTTAAGCCACTCATCTGAAACTTTTCATATCAATGTTCTGTTTTTATTTGATCACTACTAATGTTAGTGTTAATTTTTCATTAACTTTGTACAACATACTGTGCTAGGTATAGGGCAAAAGCAGTACCAGCCTGTGAATCCTGAAAGTAGTGTCATGCAGTAGTGCAAAGACTAGAATTCATTTCTGTTGTTTTTGGTAGAAAGTTATGCATCATTATTTGTTGAAAATAATAATTTTACTAGCTATTAGGACACAAACTTTATTGTTTACCTCACAAGTAGTTTGTGCATATCACATCAATTTTCAGCTTCATCGCTCTTGTGTAGACGGGCGCTCTTTCTTTATTGTTTTTATCTTTTACTGACCTCTTTACTTTGAAATCAATGCATTATTGTCTGGACCATTAACTTGAGACAATCTTACATTGGTTTATCTTCTTATTAAATTTTTCTTTCCTCATTGTTAGAAAAAAAAGTAATCCCCATACTTCAAAGCAAAATGGTACCATTCGGTATCATTTCTTGCGTTCTTGTGCACTTCTACATTATGTTATTCTGTTGTTTCTTGAAAACTGCCATTGAATGTTCCAACTGAAAGCTTGATAGTTAATTTATATGTATCACTTTGTAATTTTTGTGATGTGCCTATGTGTGTCAGTGACTTGGTTCACTCCCAACTAATGCTGTCTCGTGGGCACTGTAGGCGTACCAGAGCGAGGCAGCTCGCCAGATCGTGATGGAAATGAACGCCTGCAGTCCCTCTGTCTTGCCTCCGCAGAAAGTAGTGCAGCAGAAGCAGCTGCAGCACCGGCAGCTGCAGCAGCAGCAGCAGCAGCGGCTGCAGGGGCAGGACCAGCAGGGCGTGCAGCGCCGACTAGTGCCGCGGGAGAAGCGTCGCCACCACACCGTGTCCGGCCGGCCTCTGTCTGAAGTTTCGAGCTCCCCACTTCCGGTCGTGGTAAGTACAGTGTGCAGGTGTGGGTTTGTGTGTCGTGCCGGGGGGAGGGGGGTCGGGGGTCGGGGGTCGGGGGTCGGGGTGAGTAGTGACACCCAGGCGATAATAGCTTGCTCGCAGTCCTTGCCTTGAGGAACTGGCCATGGTACTGCCTGTTAAAAGGCATGGTGCGGCATACTGCCTTGCTTGTCGCAACCATCCACCTGATCTGATGATTTTCTTTGGGGTACTAGATGTGTTGGTCTTTGCAAGAGATCACTAAGAATGGACGTAAAATGTAATTTTGTCTTTGAGGAGCGCTTTGCTCACCTAGACGCTGGTCCATTGTTCAGTGCTTGCTTGTACCATATTTGTGTTTTAAAAGCTGGAATAGAGATGGCAAGTTGCTACGTTTGTTACAGGGCACTCGGTCACGGGATGATTTAGATATGGAACGAGCTCTTCGGACAAGGCACAATGCTGCACCTGATGTAGTGCGCTCTACGCTGTCTCGACGAGCACCTAAATTTGATGCAGACACGATTGATTCCCTCCTTGGCACTCCTAGTAAAATTCATATTCCAGAACGTTATGTGCCAGAAAGTGAGCCAGCTTTAAGTCAGGAGGAGAGGCTTCAGCGATTACGTAAAGCTGATGCTATTCGCAAAATGCTGTCTGAAACTCATTCAAGCACAACTTTGCCTAGCACATCAGGTTAGTCATAATTTATGTGTTAAGAGGTCACAAGATATAAAACCTCTGTGTTAAAAACGATCTTCGTTATTGTTCACTCTGTTTTAAACACTTTTGTTTTTCATCATAGGAGAAGAAGAACCTCCTACTTCAACTCTGAAGAAGAAAGCAGAGGAGGAGAAAAAGCAGCATGAACATTTATTACAGCTAAACCAGATCCTTGCCAAGCAGGTTATGGAGAAGAGTAAGATTGTGGCAGGTATGTGTTCTTTATCTCTTCTATAGCTCCATTGTTGCACGGTACATCAGCTACATGTTTTTTTCTCTCTCTTATTATGTATTCATGTCGTGTTGTGACTTATGATAAAGCAGCACTAATGGAGAATATTGTTCAGTTTTCTCAAACTCTTAGACTCCCAGTGAATCCAAGTTTAACTAATATCTTAACTTTCGGGATTTCATTCTATAGTTCATTGTGTGGCGCTTAAGTAGCAATTCCTGTGCTTGTTGTGATTGTGGTACTCTCTTAATGTCATTAACAATTCAATTTTTTGATATTTTCTTTTTAATCTTTTTTTTTTAAATCCCTAAGTGATGACTTCAAATAAGAATATCTTATCTTAATCTGTTCGATACTTTGAAAACTGACAAGGTAACATTATAGTTTGTTGAATTAGACATTGAACTGCATTTCTCAATGCATGGATACACTTTTTATTTCAATCTTCAAAGCTCTACTTGCCACTTTTTTTTGTCAAAATTTTTGCTTTTATGAGCATGAGGCAAAGGGTACCTTAAAATAAATCATAATGTGAGTCTAAACCAGAATAGAATGGATATTATGAATCACTTTCCCTGATCTGAAAGTCAACATGTGGAAAAATATTTTTTATTGATTTTTTATGGTAATTTTAAAAATTTGAAGTTGGTATATTGTGATCTAGAATATGTTCTTTAAAAACTGATTTGCTTGGTTGTTCAGCCAGATATTCTATACATCATTTGCGTGATTTTGTTATTTTCCTTTCACTCTCATGTTGTCTTTGCTGAAATAAAAGACTGGATTAGGATTAGTGCGATTTATGTAGTAGGTGTTGATTCATATGATTTTGGGCTTTCCATCGATTGTGCATGAAGTCATTTAATATCATAGTGAGTTGAAGTTGATTATAACACGTATGCTGATGTTTGTTATTGGGAAGTGTAGTTTCTGCGCGTCAAGTCGCGTCCAGCATGTTCCATCTTTTCTCCTTTGTGTTTTGTATGCTGTAGTTCCGCTTAATGTGCTTGTTTAGGTTCACATCCTTCGAGCCAAGACTGCATGTAGATGGTCTGTGTGGCTTCCAATGTGTGTCCTTCCAAGTTCACAGCTCGAACAAGGTTAGTCACCTTTTTATCTCCATTTAGATTTTGTCATCCATTCCTTTGAATCCCTTTGCATTTGGAACTTGCAGCAATTAAGGATTTTAGGAATCCTTTTCTGACAAATTAAACTTTTGTTTGAAGTATTAAAAAATGGCAAAGAGCAAGTAGCTCATTTTTTATTTATTTTTTATTATCATTATTATTATTAAAGTGAGGTAAAATTTAACTTAATGAGGTCTTATGTTTTATTAGAACTATCCATGAAGAAGAATCTTTTTCATTTTTTTCATGGGGTTTTGAGAAAAGAAGAATCCAGCTTTTCCTATTTTAATTTCACTTGGTTTTCTGTTCCTTTTTTTTTCTTAGAGAAAGCTCTTGCAAGACTTCCAGATGGCAATGAAGACAACAGTTCAAGTGATGATGAGTCTCCAGAAAATCCTTTGCCATTGTATCAGCAGCGTGAAAATTTCTACAGTTAACCGCGGCCATTGTTTCAAGTCTGTTAGTTTGTAAGAATAACAGTATTCTTGTGAATATGTATATAAATCCACCCACCCAATACAAAACTGGGGTGTCATTATCTAGATAGTCGTACTATATATGGTTTATATATCACTGTTAATAAACCTTGCTTCTACTGAGACCTGTATCAATGTAGTATAGTAACCTGTGCAAACTCAATGCTTAGTATTAAGATTTTAATTTATGTTTTGCTGGTGGTATGAATGATATTTTGTAATTGTTGTCAATTTAAGATTGTGCGCTTAAAATGGTCAATTTGTATTTGTCAATTTTAAAGAATAGCCATTAACTGTGCATATCAATAATTGCAATTGTAGGTAGTATAGTATACAGTATATATAAACTGTACAGTTTGATGTTAGTCATTTGTTATTTATGAACAGTATAAATGAAATAAGGAATTTATATCATCTCAGCTGTAGTGCCATTACCTACGATCATTTCATTTCAAGTTGACGAGCGGGTCTCACTATCATATCAATTGCTGGTGCCAAATGCAATGGGCTTATGGATCTCCTAAAAATGCAATACGTACTTAAGTTATCAATTATTTTACAGTCTACGGAGCCTTTGGTGTAGATGAAGTTTGAATATCATCTATGATCTGGAACATGTGAATACAGTATTTCTCTTTTGGAAAGAATAACTTTTGTCAAGGCTACTTGTACTAAGAGTTTTGGTGTTAGCCATACCTTTGCTCTTCAAGTCCAATCCATTTATTCTTGTTGTTTTCTAATTTGTTTCAACTAAAATGCACTCTACATTTCTGCATTTTAAGAGACTGAAGTTTCAAAAATTGAATAGCTAAAAGATCTCTTCTTTTTTTTCTCATCATGTGTACCAGAGGCTTCCAGTACCTTGAATTTCACTGTTTGTTAGTGCAAGTTGTTGACAGCTTTGTTAAAACTAATGCTTGCTGCCTTGGCTTGCAATGACCCTCAAAGGCAAGCAGACTGACTCAGAGGATGTACTGTTATCCGTGAAGAGAGTACTAGTTATGTGAATGCTGCTCCAATGCAGTTCAGTTCATTGAAACTTTATCAAAATAGGAAGAGTACTATTAATGTTACTTGTACTGTTATACATTTCTTATTATCCACAAGTACCTGTATGAGTTTTTCTGTGACATTCAATTGTATTATGTAAATTTTAAATGTTAAGCTTGATGTTGGAAATTGGGTAGTATTGAGCTTACTCAGATTGTCATAATTTTCCAAAATTATTGGGTAATGTCTACTTCTGCCTACATAATTCTGATTGTCAACATTTTTGTTAGATTGTTGCTGGATAGACCTTTACCTGGTCTAGGCTTAACATGTTTGTCCTTAAAATGACGTTGCCCACAGATGACCATGTAAGTTGGAATCAGATTCAGCCGGTATGTCAGAATTGGTGACAGTACGAGACTACCCAGATCAGGTCAACATCACCCAATAATCATATATAATAACTGTCAACATGCATATGTTATCAGTCCCTCTTGCATGATACCTTCAAAATATGAATTTGCATAAATTATCTGATTAGTTGTTTGCACAAATTTTTTAAGTGTTGTTGTCATGATTTTGCATCTGTTACATTTTTTTGTAGTTTTTAACTTTGTTGCCTTGTGTCTGGCCTGTTTATCAATCCCTTACTTTGCATTGTTTCAGTCAAATGTTGTATTTTTATACTTGCAAAAGATTTTTCATTCTTTTATAATTTAGTCTTTGTTTCATGTGAGATAACATAGAAGAACTGAATAAAAAATAGTTACTGCAGATCTGTTAGTCCTCACTTTTTAACACCCCACTTATGCCTTTTTCTTCATCCTAGATTTGAACAAGTACTAATTTTGTCCCATTCTCGCAAGTAAAGGGAGCTTATGGAATTGGGTTCGTTATCTTGCACTTGTCCGTCCAAAAATTCGGTTTTTGAGCTATCTTGAATGATTTTCAGAACTGGTAATTATTGCAATTATTGCGAATTCGGACGAATTCGGGAACAGATTACACCATACATTTATGTAATTATCACAGTTGTTTATTGTACAATTCATTGACAAAATACTCATCAGTTGTCTACTCAACTTTAGACAAATCGCCAGTTTTACCATTTATTTTGACTATATCGCCTGCAAATAAAAAATAAAAACATATGAGCTCTTCACCCAAAGTACAGGCTCTATTGGCAGGATAAAGGAAGGTAAAATGCTATCCCAAATAGCCTACCTGTTTTAAAAATTCTAGTCGCAGCATTCACACCCACAAGGCAGGGAAGGCCATACTCTCTCGCAACGACTGCTCCTAAAGGGGAGAGATAAATAAAGATGACTACCGTTCTATCAGCCCCTAAGCAACAGAGATTCGTCATGTGACCTCAAAATGACGCCCTGTGACGTCAAGATGACGTCAAAGTGATGTTTGACGTCAAACTGACGTTACTATGACGATTCTCTGTTACTTGGGCCCGTTTATTTGCATGACCTGTCAGGGTGATTTCAACCACAACGATAGGGTGGTACTTCCCCTGAGGTCCATTTCTATACTCCATGCTCTTAGGTCGCGCGCGGGGTATAGAAATATCTCTCCATAAGAGCCCATGTTAAATTCGC